>OZ020193.1:68193327-68274707 GCA_963971165.1 Philopedon plagiatum
CGTTGTGCATCTCGACTTATGTTGAGAGGCACAGTCACATACGTGGGCCTGATGAAGCCAATGAGCAGAAACACGTGTCGTACGGGTTACCATTCTAACTTTTCATTTTACTGTTCATTGCTAGCGGACATGCCCACAATAATTCTCCTCTCTTTTTTTATGTATCGATCCGCGCTAGTTTCTAGCATTTGTTTTTCTTCTCTTGGGCTTATAGGATACCACGACAGTTGGCTATAGTTGCCTCCGTCGGCGACGCTAATTGTTGCCCCCAAAAAAGGGGTCTTTTGGCTGAAGCCACAAATTGGTGCACTGGCTCCTGTTTGTGGTCCTCGTTAAATATATTTTTTTTCCCTTTTCTTAAGGTTACACCCGTAACTGCGTATGTGACGTTGTGCATCTCGACTTATGTTGAGAGGCACAGTCACATACGTGGGCCTGATGAAGCCAATGAGCAGAAACACGTGTCGTACGGGTTACCACTCTAACTTTTCATTTTACTGTTCATTGCTAGCGGACATGCCCACAATAATTCTCCTCTCTTTTTTTATGTATCGATCCGCGCTAGTTTCTAGCATTTGTTTTTCTTCTCTTGGGCTTATAGGATACCACGACAGTTGGCTATAGTTGCCTCCGTCGGCGACGCTAATTGTTGCCCCCAAAAAAGGGGTCTTTTGGCTGAAGCCACAAATTGGTGCACTGGCTCCTGTTTGTGGTCCTCGTTAAATATATTTTTTTTCCCTTTTCTTAAGGTTACACCCGTAACTGCGTATGTGACGTTGTGCATCTCGACTTATGTTGAGAGGCACAGTCACATACGTGGGCCTGATGAAGCCAATGAGCAGAAACACGTGTCGTACGGGTTACCATTCTAACTTTTCATTTTACTGTTCATTGCTAGCGGACATGCCCACAATAATTCTCCTCTCTTTTTTTATGTATCGATCCGCGCTAGTTTCTAGCATTTGTTTTTCTTCTCTTGGGCTTATAGGATACCACGACAGTTGGCTATAGTTGCCTCCGTCGGCGACGCTAATTGTTGCCCCCAAAAAAGGGGTCTTTTGGCTGAAGCCACAAATTGGTGCACTGGCTCCTGTTTGTGGTCCTCGTTAAATATATTTTTTTCCCTTTTCTTAAGGTTACACCCGTAACTGCGTATGTGACGTTGTGCATCTCGACTTATGTTGAGAGGCACAGTCACATACGTGGGCCTGATGAAGCCAATGAGCAGAAACACGTGTCGTACGGGTTACCATTCTAACTTTTCATTTTACTGTTCATTGCTAGCGGACATGCCCACAATAATTCTCCTCTCTTTTTTTATGTATCGATCCGCGCTAGTTTCTAGCATTTGTTTTTCTTCTCTTGGGCTTATAGGATACCACGACAGTTGGCTATAGTTGCCTCCGTCGGCGACGCTAATTGTTGCCCCCAAAAAAGGGGTCTTTTGGCTGAAGCCACAAATTGGTGCACTGGCTCCTGTTTGTGGTCCTCGTTAAATATATTTTTTTTCCCTTTTCTTAAGGTTACACCCGTAACTGCGTATGTGACGTTGTGCATCTCGACTTATGTTGAGAGGCACAGTCACATACGTGGGCCTGATGAAGCCAATGAGCAGAAACACGTGTCGTACGGGTTACCATTCTAACTTTTCATTTTACTGTTCATTGCTAGCGGACATGCCCACAATAATTCTCCTCTCTTTTTTTATGTATCGATCCGCGCTAGTTTCTAGCATTTGTTTTTATATATATATATATATATATATATATATATATATATATATATATATATATATATATATATATATATATATATATATATATATATATATATATTAGGGTGCTTCGTTTTAGACGACTATTTTTTTTTTGGTCCATTGACGGAATAATGTTATAAACATATAAAAAAAAATTCTCACCAAACATGAGCTCTTAATTTTAATTTTCAGTATTCGCGAAATGAATTTGAAAATTTCCCATTTAATTAACATGTAAATTTTATTTTTTTGTTTTCAATTATCTATAGCTTTGCGACATTTCATGATATTTAATTGGCAATAGGTGGAAATTACAGAGGAATCGTTCCTCTTTAAAAGTGCCTGTAGCCAATTTATGTTTTGTAACCGACCTCGCCATTGAAGCCAATTTTTTCTAGAATTTCATGGTTTTTTGTATTTTTCTCGTAAACCACCAACTTTATAACAAAATTGTATAGGAGTTTTTTATAGGGAATTTAATTTCCTACAACAAAAGGTATGTAAGCCATAACCGTAGAGCTAGTAATTTTCGAGATAAATTCAATCAAACATCTCAAAATTTGAAAAATCGCTGTTTTATCCAAGATTTTAGTACTTTTTAATGAAATCATTGCTGAAAAAATATATAATGTATAAGAATGAAATATTAAAATATATATTGCACATTGGTAAGTAATCACCAAAAATATTTCATGTAATATGAAGCCGTTTCTTATTAGCGTATTACTGATAAATATGTATTTACCAGTATATATTATATATTTCTTCCGCCATAATATTAGATATTAAAAGTATTGAAATCTAGAATACAGCTAAGGTATACCATCTCTCCGAAAGAACAAAATATCTCAATTTTAGACTGGCCTACTTAATCTTAAAATATAAATCTCATTTATTTAATCCTTTATTTGGCACTTGGCTAATACATTATACTATATTTAAAATATACCCAATCAAACATGTAGACAAAATTAAATATAAAAACATGTATCTGACAGAAAAATTACTGTCAAAAATAATTTAAAATAATTAATGCAAAAATCAGCTACCCAGAAGACAAGTATTCTGTTATCAAGATAATCTATAAGTCATTCTAAAGCTTTATCATTTATAGCATATCCTCTTAATTTGTCTATTAATTTTTGCCTATATATAGTTTCAAAAGTCCGCCTTAAATCCAAGAAAACTGCCCCTATAGCATAATCATCATCTAGTAATAATTTTTAATCATGTAGTACATTCTGCATTGTGGTTTCGCAACTGTGATGCTTTCGAAATCCCGACTGATTTTCAATTAAAATATTATTTTATTAATAAATTCTATTATTTGTTTATATACCACCTTTTCTAAGATTTTTTCAACCTTTGCTGTTATATTAATTGGCCACAAATCATCTGCCCTTACTGCTCCTTTAGTTTTTTGAATAGGGATAATTGTGGACATTTTTAACAATGCAGGAACTCTGCCAGTTTCCAGTGAAGAGTTTATTAAATTTATTAATATTTTCATAAGTATTTTTTAAAAATTCTGATGTGATATCATCTGGGCTTCCCTTATACGGTAGTATCTTCTTTAGTTCATCGAATAAATCAATCATTCGAAATGAAGAAAGATTTTGGTTTCCCATACAATCATTAAATGTCTGAGGGGATCCTAAATTATCTGTTTGAATATCACTAATAATATACCTTATACGTTCAACAAAATATTTATTTAAATTATCCGCTATTTGTTTAGGACAACTAATAATTTCAGAACCTATTTCGAGTTTATCAATTTGCTTTTCATTTTTATTAGTAATTAATGCGGCTAGGGTGTTCCACATCTTTTTTGGATTATTTTTTGACATATCAATCTTATTCTGATATTTACCTTTTTCCTCTCTAATCACCGACACAACCCTATTTCTACATTTTTTATATTCGTCCCTATTGTAATCAGATTTATTTCATTTAAAAATTGTATAACTATTGTCCCTATCCTCACTAGCATTTCTTACCTTATCATTATACCATTCTTTATACTTAGCCTTTATTACTTTTTCTTCTTTTGGCGCTACCTCATTCATTACACCCAACGTGTTCGGATAAAAATGTACATACTGACTGTCAATATCACACTGTTCTCTATAATCCCATATGATTTTTGACAGCTTATGATTTATTTGTTTATAATTTATCCTACCTCGTGTATTTATAGTCGAACTGTCTCTAGGTAACTTACCTGATTCAACATTTATACTAGCTATGAAATGAGTTTCTAGTACTAAATATTCTAATATATCCTCTCTATTGGCTAACACTAAATCTATTATAGTCCCCCTCGATCAGTTGGATGCGTAATTTTTTCCACTATTTGCTCAAGGCCTGCATCCCTAATAATTCTTTTTAATTTAGTTGGATAAAACATACCGAATAACCAATCAATATTAAAATCCCCCATTATTACTACTGGGTGCCCCGTGTCTTCCAAACTATTACACCTGTGTTTGAAGAAATTTAAAAACTCAGTATCTCTAGAGCTTGGGGAATGATATAAGTTACCCAAAATATTATATAAACCATTCTACAGACCGATGTCTTTATCACATCAAACCAATATTTTTTTATGTTGATGCCTTTCTACATTTAATACCTCAACATACTTTTTTTATGTAAATTACTACACCTCCTGTGTGCCTGGAGGTACTATCTAACCCAATAATTTTCAGCATGTATGTAGTTTGTTACCTATTTACAACCACGTAGATTGGACACCAAGTAACTTTCATGTTCTTTAACTTTATTTTAACATATCAGTGTCACTTATAATATTTTTATCTGTGGTATTATGAGTTTAATAAAGCCTGTATTCAGAAAGCTGTCTTTACTTCACTGGTTATTAGGGTATAACTAGCTTATGACCCGCTGAAAAATCAACATTATTTCTTTTTAACTTTTACACCCGGGTATATAACGCAAGTATGTACGACACACATCTGAACGAATCGAATATTAAGTAGGTTTTACGGACTGAAGCCGGTACTTGCGCCATCTAGCCAGGATTCTATGTGGAAATTAATTTGAGGGTAGTTTTGTATCCCGATCGTTTATGTGGTGCACTACTTCGGGGTAAGGTTTACCTACCTGCAAAATTTGAGTTAAATTGGCTCTTGAGTTTTTGAGATTTTTTCCGTCGAAAATCGAATCCCACTGGTAGTTAGGCCTGTGTCCCGGAGTTTTATCCTTTAGCATTCAGATTTCAATACCAAATTCTGAAATGAGCAATTAATTTTTCAATTAAAGGCATAGGGCTTTAGTGACATCGCTGGCTCCAATATGCACAGTAGACGTGGCAAAAGAATCGCACATCTAATTCAGTCTCAATGTATTGTTCCGGGCGGCCTAAATTCAAAACACGCTTTCGCTTTTCTAACCTTTATTTACTGACAATGTCACAATAAACTCTTTACTGATGAGTCAGTGCTCTCCTCCGACTAAATACAAAATCAACAACGTTTCTTATCTACGTTTATATTTACACTTTTTTTATTTTACTCTTTGTTTTAGTGTGTCGTCTGGTGGAAATAATCAAGAAAAACAAAAGTACAAATGGCACATGTGGGATTGTCATACAAATCAGAACGAGCATTTAGAGAGGCACCAGTTTAAGCACACGGACTCTGAAGAGAATGATTTCCTTAGGTGCAATAAATGTGAATATCGAACAATTAGGAAAGACAATTTAAGGAACCACATCCTAAAACACCACAAACCACAAAAGATCGATTTGTTTGGATGTGACAAATGTGAATATCAAACACATGATAAAGCTTATTTAAAAAACCACTGCTTGAGACATAAGACCCCCGAAGAAGTTGAATTATTTAGATGCGACAAATGCGATTATCAAACACGCTATAGGACTAATTTAAGAAGCCACTGCTTGAGACATAAAACTCCTAAAGAAGTAGAATTATTTAAATGCGACTGCTGTGAATATGGAACAATTAGAAAAGCTGCTTTAAAGCACCACATCTTAGAACACCACAACCCACAAGAAGTCGGTTTGTTGGGATGTGACAAATGTGAATATCGAACAATTAGGAAAGAAAATTTAAAGTACCACAAATTAAAACACCACAACCCACAAAAATTCGGTTTGTTGGGATGTGACAAATGTGTATATCGAACCATTAGAAAAACTGATTTAAAGCGCCACATCCTAAAACACCACAACCCACAAAAAATCGGTTTGTTGGGATGTGACAAATGTGAATATCGAACAGCTATTAAAATTGATTTAAAGTACCACATCTTAAAACACCACAACCCACAAAAAGTCGGTTTGTTGGGATGTGATAAATGTGAATATCGAACAGTTAGAAAAGATCGTTTAAAGAACCACATCTTACAGCACCATAACCCACAAAAAGTCGGTTTGTTGGGATGTGACAAATGTGAATATCGAACAATTAGGAAAGATAATTTGAAGTACCACAAATTAAAACACCACAACCCACAAAAATTCGGTTTGTTGGGATGTGACAAATGTGAATATCGAACCATTAAGAAAACTGATTTAAAGCACCACATCCTAAAACACCACAACCCACAAAAGATCGGTTTGTTGGAATGTGACAAATGTGAATATCGAACACTTAGGAAAGATTGTTTAAAGCACCACACCTTACAACACCACAATCCACAAAAAGTCGGTTTGTTGGGATGTGACAAATGTGAATATCGAACAGTTAGGAAAGATTATTTAAAGCACCACACCTTACAACACCACAACCCACAAAAATTCGGTTAGTTGGGATGTGACAAATGTGAATATTGAACAATTAGGAAACATTTTTTAAAGCGCCACACCTTACTACACCACAATCCACAACAGGTCGGTTTGTTAGGATGTGACAAATGTGAATATTGAACCACTGATGAAACCGATTTAAAGCACTACACCTTGCGACACCACAACCCACAAAAGTCGGTTTGTTGGGATGTAACAAATGGGAATATCGAACCATTATGAAAACTGATTAAAGCACCACATTTTACAACACCACAAACCACAAAAAGTCAGTTTGTGGACAAATGTGAATATTTAAAGTGCCACAGCTTAAAACACAAAAACCAGAAGAAGTAGGTTTGTTTGGATGTGATAATTGTAAATATGGAACAAATTATAAGTCGCATTTAAAGAGTCACTACTTAAAACATAAAACCCCTGAAGAAGTTAAATTCTTTAGATGCGACAAATGCGATTATCAAACACTTTATAAGCGGTATTTCAAAAGATACTACTTGAAAGACAGTATAAATGTGATTTAAAGAATTATTTCTTGAAACATAAACATCACCCCGAAAAAGTTAAATTATTTAGATGCGACAAGTGCGATTGTTGTTATTGTTGTTGTTGTTTCAAGAACCACACACAATAAATGTGATTATCAAGCCATTAGGAAGTTTTATTTGACTAACTACTAGTCGTGTTAGCATCACAGGGTGTAAGCTAATACAGGACATTTCGCACCCAAACGAAAGCGTATTAACTCAGGACACAAAATAAATTATTTTATTTACTTAATTGCTCACATCCTATTTATTCTTAATATAATTCTCAATTTTTTTAGATATACAGTAAGTCTGTGGATGAGTTAGACAAGGGAAGAAATGGATCAAAAAGTGAAAGATACGAAAAAAGGTAGTCCCTTTATAAAAGTTTTTGCTTCCTTTAAAACTAAGATACACGTTGCCAAAAATTTGTTTTTTTTTGGACAGGGTATGCAGAAAATACAAAAAAAAAAACAAAAAACAAAATAAAATTTTGTTAGGAGTAAAGTTGTCTTTTTTAAATTTGAACCGAAAACGTTTAATTAAAAAGGTGTTTAAATTTGAAATTTGTAAATTACGCTTTTAAAATCAAAATTTTTCTGAGGCACGTTGTCGTCTTTTTTATTTGATTACACCTTTGAGAACTGTGACGTATTTGTCAAAATAATAAAGATGTCTTTAAAGCAAGGAATGTTTAAATATTAAATAATAATTGTAATATGCGAGAAATATTTCCTATTTCATTAAACTTCAAAAATGATTAAGGGCGCATCATATACAGGGTGTTATGAAATTCACTGCATATATTGAAACCAGAGTAAATCCTGACTTCAATTCAGATTGGGGAAAAATCGTCATAAATGGCGATTCGCGATAATAAGCCAGGTATCGCCCCTCAAAAAAATTTGTTTGATCACTGCACGCCACAGGTAATAAAACACATGGCCATATAAAGAACAGTCAGCTAGGTGCCGTGTTGCCAGGTCTTTTGACAATATTTCGTGTCTTGAGCAATATACGACCCCTCGAATTTTCAACAAATACACATTTTAATAGCTTGTCAGACCTCCGGTCGAAACGATAACGAATCGTTTGTGCACTTTATTAACACCGATGAAATGTAAACAAAATTTATTTCCGTCTCTTCAGTATATTTTTGGGAAAAAAGACTTTATATTTGATAGTAATCTGTTGAGAAACTGTGAGGTAAATAGTTGTTATTAAACCCCATGGGCAAATAAAAATAGTTAAGTGAAGTTTTACAACCTATAACCAATTTTTTTTTTGGTAAAATATGGTTTATCCAACAATTTTTTTGCTTTAATGTGTTTTTTTTTTGAGGTAAGCTTTTAAAAAATCCAAAAATGTTATGAAATTCGTCGTATATTGCTCTAGAACCCAATATTTCTATGTAACAAGTTTCAAGAACTATATTTTTATTACATTACCTTTAAATAAAGAAATCCTAGTAACTCTCCTACAGTTCTCAATTTCACAAAGTTAAAATATTACCTATAACACAAATTTAATAAAACACTCTAGAGAACAGCTGTTTAAACCAACAAATATAAATACCTTAACTTCAACTAACTACCAAGGAATTAGTGTTTTACTAATTTAAAATAAACAACCGCGAACGATATTTTGTTAATATTAAGTGGCTTTAACTTTTGTTAATATTTAACAGCTTTAACTTTTTCAGAACACAAGAATAATGTACACGATATTATTAAACTCGTCAAAATACATCTTTCGCTTGGATTAAACAGCTGAAACTGACGTACGATTTCCGCCGGCCACTGCATTTACAAATCAGGTAGGCGTTTACTCTGCGGAATTGGGTCATCAACCCTTCAGCGTGGCTTCGGCGGCTACATAATATCTCGCCGTCGAAAGATATCTAATATTATGTATTTAAATATATTTTATATATTTTTTTAACAAATTTCCTTCTGTAATCAAAGAATTTGGTTAAAATTTTATAATACTGTGTAGTTGTGTTCAATTAGTGTGATAGTAAATTATGTGAAACCATATTTGCGACTACCGTCTGTAAATGTGTTAAAATTAGTGGGATACGTTTTAATTTCTACACTTTAAGCCGGTAGGAATAATTCTCATCTCAGTATTAACGTAACAGGTAATAAGTCATAATTGTTTGCGTTGCCGTATAACATTGTCTATTTTATTCTGCTTACAATATCAACCTAATTTCACGAGTGTATATTTTCCCTTATTAAGTAAATTGGATCTGGCCATTTGGTTTCAACCAGAGCCATTAATCCAAAAACAAACAAACAACATACGTAAATTGCTGGTAAATTAAAATAGACCTTTTTGGAAAAATTTATCTGTGGAAATAAAAATTGGATTATTTTCACAAAGCCAGGCTCAAAAAAGCCCAAGCTCACAAAAGGTATCTTCCAAATCCTACACCCGAAAATCGTCAAATTTTCACCGAGGCCAGAAATCAATACAACCAAACTATCTTAGAGTCCAAAAATGCTTTTAACGACCGCATAAAAGATAAAGTGCTTTCCTGTTCCAACGGCGGCAAATCATTCTGGTCACTTGCCAAAAACATTAGTCAGAACTTCTGTAGAAGCACTTTTCCTCCCCTGACCTCTGACAACGAAGTTATCTCCACCTCTAAAGGGAACGCAGAACTATTCGCCAAACAATTCGCTGCCAATTCCACCCTGATCCCTCCCCCCAATTTCGCTCTTCCAACCGCTAAGTCTGTACCCCACAAAATGCCCGATATAATACTTAAGGTCAAACAAGTTCAAAAAATTCTTCTATCCCTTGACACCAAAAAGTCCTCTGGTCTGGATGACATACCAGCAATTGTTCTAAAAACAAAATGCACTCCAGAACTTGCACCCATCTTAACTCGTCTTTTCCAGATCTCTTATGACAAGGGTATCTTCCCAGATTGCTGGAAGACTGCTCGTGTGCAGCCTGTCCCGAAGAAAGGTTCCAAGTCCCTTCCATCCAATTATAGACATATCTCTCTTCTCTCCGTTGTCAGCAAAGTTATGGAGAAAGTAATCAACTTGCAAATTCTAAAATATCTAGAAAAACACAAAATCATCCATGACAGACAGTACGGATTTCGTCATCAAAGATCCACAGCTGATCTCCTTAGCTTTGTCACACATAACTGGAACAAGTCTCTTGAATTTCATGGCGAATCTCAGATTGTTGCTCTCGATATTTCCAAGGCCTTTGACCAAGTATGGCATGCCGCACTCCTCAACAAACTACCTTCTTACGGTCTTCCTGCTAAACTATGTACCTAGATCGGCAGCTTCCTCTCCAATCGGCGCATATCTGTTGTGATTGACGGTCACTCATCTAACCTCCATCCTGTCAATGCTGGTGTCCCCCAAGGTTCAGTCCTGGCACCAACCCTATTTCTTCTTCACATTAATGACCTACTCTCTTCAACTACCAATCCCATCCACAGTTATGCTGACGATAGTACTCTTCACTCCAATATTCATTTTTCCACACAAGTTTCGAATCAGGAGTTGGATAATATAATAGACGCAGATCGATGTACCTATCCCTTTCCCAAGATATTCAATTAATCTTAGACTGGGGTGCCAAGAACCTTGTTCAGTTCAACGCTTACCCCATCCACATGAATGGCCAAGCCCTACAAAACAACGAACCCTTCGAACTCGTTGGCGTCGCTTTCGAACATGATCTCAGCTGGCACAAACACATTACTTCAGTAGCCACATCGGCAGCTAAAAAGCTTGGTTTTCTCTTTCGAGTCAGAAAATACTTCTCCCCTTCCAACTTATACAGTCTATGTTTCCCAAATAAGACCTAACCTAGAGTACTGCTCCCACATCTGGGGAGCGGCATCACCTTCGACACAAGATCCTTGATTCTATCCAAAAGAGAGCCATTCGACTTATCAATGACCCAGCCCTCACGAGAAAACTCCCTTCTCTCGCTCATCGCCGCGCTGTAGGGGATTTATCCCTTTTCTACCGCTACTTCCACGGATTTTGCTCTGAAGAACTAACCGGTATTATTACCCCCTCGAATGTCCCTAACAGAACAACAAGAGGCGCGTTACGTATGCATCCCTTTACTGTCCAGCTACAAAAGCCTAGAACAGACCACTTCTCTCGCTCATTCATACCCTGTCTCCAGATTATAGAACAAATTGCCTTCAGATGTTTGCCCTTCCCGTCCCAACCTCCAATCCTTCAAATCCCGTATCAATAGACTACATTTCCCTTCTCTTCAGACACCCACGGTACATTAGTACTTAGGCTTGAAGTCTACTTGGGATGTCTTAGATTAAAAAAAAATTCGGTTTTCACTACAATATTGATAACAAAAAGAGATTTCACGATAATATTTAAGTTTGGCATTTGTTTTTCTTCATAATATTTGAAGGTATGACATCAGACTCTTTAGAAGCGTCGGATACGGGGGTGGTTTAGGGTATTTTTTAAAATAAAAAAAAGTGCGATTTGAGGGGAAAAACGTATTGGGTATGTCTGTAGACTACCCCAGGAGTCACTCGTTCAAATATATGCAGTGAATTTCATAACACCCTGTATATTTATTTTTCAAAAACTTCTTCATATTCTACGCATTTTTCTAACTGACGTCGAAAATGGCCATTTCTTCCAGTGAAATAGATTCTATCGCTCTTAAAATTCTCTACTTTAAAACTTCTTCGTCATTTTCAATGGGTCTTTCATATATTAGTTGTTTAATGCGCCCTCAGAGAAATATATCACAAATTGTCAGATCTGGACTCCTAGGGAGCCACCGAATTGAACTATTTCGGCCCATCCATCAAATTCCAAATCCCCATTGAGCCAATGCCTTACTTCTGCAGCATAATGTGCAGGACACCCATCGTGCAGAAAATACATATGTATGTCGGCGATGTTAAAGAGACAATTCTTCTAACTTGTCTGACAAAAATGGCTCCAGCGCTCCAGCTGATGTAAATAAGAATGCCGGTTACGACATATATTTTAAAAATATATATTATCCTATAATAAATTATAATTAGCTAATAAAAATTAAATTGACAGACTACAAAAACTGCAAGACAGGGCAGTGCGCGTAATTCTGGGAGAGAAAACAGATACCCCAATCAGAAATATGCTGGGAAGGTTAAACTGGTTGTTCATGGAAAAGTTTCTTAAATTCCAGACTATGGTACTTATATATAAAATTAAAACCGGACTGACACCAAATTACTTGACAAGAAGACTTATTACTAATGAATCGGTAAATCAATATCCAACAAGAAACAGACATAATTTCTATATACCCACAAAAAAACAAAAGTAGCTCAGAAAACATGGTTTATCATAAAGGATTAATTACATTCAATTCTTTGTCAGCAGATGTAAAAAACTCGGAAAACCTGAAATTGTTTAAAGTAAAGTTGAAACAACTTATTCAAGGGGAATGATATTAGGTGAACATAGTTTTAGATAAAGACTGTTAAACTGTAATTTTTCTCAGAGTCAGATACATGTTTTTATATTTAATTTTGTCTACATATTTGTTAAAGTGTTGTATTTGTTATATTTTAAATATAGTATAATGCATTAGTCAAGTGCTAAATAAAGGATTAAATAAATAATAGGAAATGTCACATCAATAATTTACTTTTTTTAAATACTGACACAGGCGAATTTCGGCGAAATCGTGGCCAGAAATGGTAAACCAACACCTCCTGAAACAGGGGGTGTTGGGTAAACCCATTACCATTTTAGTACCTAATAACCGGTCATTAAAATGAGCCCTTCCTATATTTATAGCATGATCTGTTTTAAAAATATTCTAGTTTAAAGTTGACCTTTGTTGTGAGTTATGTCGATTTTATTACAGTGCCTTTAAATATTAGTGATTTTCAAATGTATTTTTTTTCTCAAAGTTTTAGAAAAAAATTGCAAAACTGCTATGGAGCCTATTGCTAGTGGTAAGTAGAATCTAAGAATGTTTAATAATTTAAAAAGTTGAGTTTTTTTTAATAGCGATTTTTTAAATTAGTGTAGTCATAAAACCGACAAAAAAATATTTGTTTGCGTAGAGAATCAAAAAAGCTCCAAATAACTCCACCCCAAAATTGCTTTAAAACTTTAATGTAAAGAGTCCTAAGTAAGATTTAGTTAAAAATTTCAGCGATAATTTGTGATCATGGCAGAAATTATTTTCTAAAAAGTCTTGATATACGTTTTTATTCACATAAGCATTTACGTGTGTAAGAATAAATTCAATTTTCTGGACAACTAAGGAACACGTATTATATTTTAACATTTATAAAAGACGCGAATCAAAAATCGTCTTGTCCATGGACGTGCAGGATTTTTAGACATGTGTAGATTTAAATAGGCCTATATTAATGTTGACATTTGCAATATTACATTTTAAGGTTTGCCAAAGTGAACGTTTTTCGTTTTTCTTATTTCTTGGTTCCAAACGGGCAACTTGGTGAAGAAGCTGAGGAATCAAGGAATAAGCATATTAAAAGATACAGGTAATTTCATGCTAAAAAGTTTTTAAGAAAACAAAATTTGGAAGGTATACCTATTTAATAGTCTCCTTGTTTCGTCGGATCCCTTTATTTCTGGCATGAAAAAATTATCAGTAAAAGGACTTAGGCAATATCCGTCAGAAGTGTAAAGTTTTCTTAATAAACCGCAAATTGTCAAGAAAAGCGATAACGATATTGATATTATTGAGGATGAGGAGGACGATGAATAAATAAAATTAATAAATTAAGGTCTAAGTTGTGTAGTTTAGTAAAAGTTTTTTACCTATAAGTATCTGTAAATTGCCTTTTTAAATATTATTTTTATGACTAAATTTTTATATTATTCAATTTTTCTTTTATTTTTTGTTTTATTAGCACTATCCCAAATAATTTTTCTGGAGTAAAATTTGGGTAAGGAACTCAACAGTTTTCATATTATCCGAGTCGAAATCCTAGCTAAAACTTGTATTTACCACAACCTGCATTAATTAAAGGGTGATGGTGGATATACATATATATATATATATATATATATATATATATATATATATATATATATATATATATATATATATATATATATATATATATATATATATATATATATAGGTTCTTATGACATTCACTGCATATATTTGAATGAGTGACTCCTGGGGTAGTCCTAGTAGTAGTCTACAGACATACCCAATACTTGTTCCCCTCAAATCGCACACTTTTTTAAAAAAATACCCTAAACTACCCCCGTATCCGACGCTTCTAAAGAGCCTGACGTCATAAATCGCTTGCTTGCACCCCACCCCCAAACTTAATTTAGTTTTCAAACCTATCGGACTAATTTAAGAAGCACTAATCAAAGCCACAAACTAAATAAAAATAAGCAAAATATTAGTTAACAACGGATCGACGAAGAGCATTATTTTGCTAGGCAGCAAAACAAAAGGAAACTACATATTATTATTTAAAACCAACTTCTAGTTCTAAAGCAGACCCTACACGATCATTATTACTGTTAGTATTAAAAAATATTGTCAGTAATATTTGTCGTGTACGGGGTATAAAATGATCGAATGAAGTAAATTCAAGCAATTCAAGCAAATTATTGAAGATTATTCGAATATTTTAATATTTTTATAATACTATTACTGTTGTGGGAAATACTGACAGTAATAATGACCATGTAGGGACTGCTTTAGGAAAATATATTGATAATATTCTAAGCAGTAAAGTAGGTGGTAGATCTTGATGAAGCCGAAGTGAAGCTAAAGGGTTGTTGACCCCATTCTGCTTCAGTCCGCTAGAGTGATTCCGATTGGTCGAACTCGTGTGTCAGCGTCAGCTGTGGATGGATGCGTATTGACCAGTTTAATAATACCGTTTATATTATTTTGCTATTTATTTCTTAATTTGTGAGAGAAAAAGTTAAAGCCGTTAAATATTAACAAAAGTTAAAGCCGTTTAATATTACCAAAATATCGTATCGTCGCTTAGTGAGGTGCATTTTAAATTAGATGTTTAGTTGAAGTTGAGGTATTTATTTTGGTTTAAACAGCATTTCTCTAGAGAGTTTTATTAAATTTGTGTTATAAGCAGTATTTTAACATTTTGAAATTGAGAATTTTGGTAGAGTTACTAGGATTTGTTTCTTTAAAGGTAATGTATTAAAAATATTATTTCTTTAAACTTGTTACATAGAAATATTGTTAAAAGACCTGGCAACATACCAACCTAGCTCAATGTTCTTTTGTTCTTTATATGGCCATGTGTTTTATTTCCAGTGGTGTGCAGTGATTAATTTTTTTTTTGAGGGGCGATACCTAGCTTATTATCGAAGCGCCATTTATGACTATTTTTCCCCAATCTGTATTCAAATCAGAATTTACCAGTTTCAATATATGCAGTGAATTTCGTAACACCCTGTATATATATATATATATATATATATATATATATATATATATATATATATATATATATATATATATATATATATATATATATGTATGTCAGAAAATGCAAAAGCTTTAATTCTTTCGCTAGTACAAAACACAAGACCGTAAAATGACATAAAATAAAATAGTTGGACTATTTTTTTTTATTCTGGTCTGGGTGCCCTAAAGAATAGTCCTACTATTTTATTTTATGTCATTTTACGGTCGTGTGTTTTGCACTAGCGAAAGAATTAAAGCTTCTGTATTTTCTGATTTTTTTATTTTAAAAAATACCCTAATCCACCTGCGTATCAGACGCTTCCAAAGAGCCCAACTTCATAGGTTCTAATATTATCAAGAAAAAACAAATGATCCAGCCGAGACATAGCCAAACTTAAATATTATCTTGACATCTCTTTTTTTATCAGTTTTAAATAATCCAAAGTATTTTTAATTCCATAGACGCATTTTACCAAAAATGTGTATTTTAATTTAATAACAATTTTTTTACTTAATATGGGAAAATATGGACCAGTCGTGAAATCGGTTGAAATTGTCGGTACCTACCTAACCAAAACGAAAATGCTGTTATACCGGCAACACAAAGAATTATGACTTACCCTATATTACGTTATTAATGAAATGAAAATTATTCCTACTAGCTTATACTTTCTCCTAAAAAAATGTAAAAAATCAAAACTAAAAACACTAACTAAGCACAACTACACCGTATTTTAAAAAAATTACAAGCAAAATTCTTTCATTACAGCATTTCTCAAAAAAAACATTAGGATCTTAAACAAAGGGCAATAAAAACTAGCAACTGTTTAAGAAAAAAAACTATATCAGAAGAATTGTATGAAGCTAACGTAGGCAAAAAAGTGAGGCAAAACTAACTTTTGTACATTTTAGTAACTAAAAGAAATCAAAATCTAAACAAAAAGGGGGTTAGGTTAACAACGTATCACTCTTATTAATTCTTTTCTCAACCTTTTGACACAGGTCAAAGGGTAAGATCTATTCTTATCGCTATACTCTTATAGCTATCGAATAATTCGAATGAATTGCAACTATCGAATAATTTGATATTTTTTATTCGATAGTTCCCATCACTAATTGGTAGGTTACATGTTTTGTTGACCTGGGGCGATTTTAAATCGGTGACCTAGTCATAACTACGTCACCTTATTTGGCAACGTATATACTCCCTAAAAAAATCAAAGTATTAAGATTAAATGAGACAGTGTTGCCCAGTGGTCTGACTAGGTCATGACTCATGACTTGGTCACTGATTTAAAAATGGCTATGATGGTAAATGTGTTTTTGTAAAATCGCGTCAACAGGGACACCGGAATTTCGGCTGCTTGGCTTCTTGACGTTTGAAGCTTTCAGTTTGCGTTTCAGTGGTTAAAGGATTCGCTTATTGACCCGCAGGCGTTGGTTCCATTCCGTGCCCGGACCATAAACGTCTTACCCCCATTTGCACCGTTCGTTGGTCTAAACGTTGTCTAAAGCTATAATCGTCGATTAGTTTTAAGAACGTATTGCACCGTGCGGTAAACAACGTTTAACGACAAATAAACGTTGATTAAACTAAACACTCATTTTTGGACGTTTAGAGGATTAATTAGTGTATTGTAGTTGTGCGCAGTTGCAAAGTCTTTAACCTAACCTCAACTTTTTCGTTATCGTTTCTGTTTTAACTTAACCCGCCTTTTTTAGTTTGGTATCGCAAATCGCAATAAAATTGTCGTTGATTGAACTTAAAACCAAAGAAAATATTAAACGCAACCCATTTTTATTGACATAGCACTCTTTAGGTTAGACAAAATGGATTGTACAGATAGCAAGAGACAACGTTGCTCATTGTCATATTCCAAGTCTCCCTCTATTAATTCTAATAAATACAAAACAGTGTCTTTTGTTAAACGGAAACGCCTGAAGAATGTAAGATTATCTAATTCTTCGAAATGGTTCTTTCGTTCGTAGATCTTCCGCGGAAATCCAGAATCAATTACGTCTAGAATGTCGTAAGTCGTCATTTATATATATTTCGTCAACAAGGTCGACGAACTCCATTATATTTATAATTAAATCTACTTTAGAACACTACCAAAACCTTAGGACGAGACCAAAACCAACGAATTCAGAATAAAAACAACAAAGAAAATAAAAAAACAATAATTAAACAATTTTAATAAGACAAAATAAGGTTAGGTTAAAATAAAAATAAATGAAACAAACGGTTTGACGTTTGCAACTAGCTAAAAATTGCGCTGCTGCCAAGTATTTTCTTCGATTTAACTAATCAATGTTTTTTTTGTCGGTGCAATCACAAAAAACTAAACATTGTTTCAAATATTAATCGATGATTAATTAATCATTGTTTAAGGGACGAACGGTATAAATGGGAGTTAAAATCCGTGGCCCCGTGGCCCGGACGGAACCTTTTTTGAAATTTTTGTCATTTAAAATATACAAAATTAGGATATCGCCTAAGAAGTGTATTGGAAATACTCCTTCCCCCATAAAAATGTTGTTTTGTCTTTTTTTAAAGGTCCCGAGCAAAAAATTAATCCTGTCTAGGTACCTTAACCTTTTGCTTGAGAAATAATATAATGTCTTCTTGTGGCCATGGAGTTGAGAAATACGTTCTCGGACAGGTTTGCTCAGTTCTAGGGTTGCTCAGGATCTTTTTTGATACTTTTTAAAGGTTCCGAGCAAAAAATTAATCGGGTCAAACGTCAAGAAGCCAAGCAGCCGAAATTCCGGGCGGGGTCCCTGTAGACGCGAGTTTTTGTAAACTTTAAAGAATATTTTATAATAATAAGGGTTAATTGTTCTGTTGTGGGTTGTAATAACAATGATAAAAACTCTTCAGTAGTCTTCAGTGATGCTTCATCAATTTCCGAACAAGCAGAAAGAACCAAAACGTTATGAAGCTTGGAAAAACGAAATTAATCGTAAAAACGTTATTAACCCCAATTCAGGTCATGTAGTTTGTAGTGTGCATTTTACAGAACAGATTTTGAAAAGGATTTAATGAGATCATTGTTACCGGGCGACAAAATTAAAAGATTAAAAGATACAGACCTGGCAAGCCGTGGAGTCCATGGAGAATGCAGTGTGAATGTTCCAGATATAATTTCAGGAACCAGTTTATGTGGGTAAGTTGTTTATTTTCTGTTGAAATCATTTAAAAAATACAAATTTAAGGATTTTCAAATACCTTATTTATTTTCGAAGTACCTAGTCCATTTAAAAGGAAGGTCAAGGATTTTCTCATTGGTCAGGCATTCTATACATAGTATTGATGAGTAAATAATGTCTGTATGATTGTGGCCGATTCCTATTTAAAAGGTTTATTGTTTGGGTGTTACGCCACTCTACTGTTAAGGAAAATTAATTTTTTTAAAAAATAATAAAAGTCACTGCGTTTAAACAAAAAACAAATCCTGAAAAAAGAAATGTTCTGTACACTGTCAGTGACTTTAATTATAAAAAGTATGCCTGACCCTAATCTATCTCTAGTGTAGTATATATTCGGTCTTATTTATTTATTTAAAACCTAATCTGAATAAAATAATTTTTCTGACGTTTCGAGACCTAAGTAATATCTAGTCTCGTTATCAAAGAATCTAATAAATTCAAACTAACTAAATTAAAAATGAACTAAGTAAGGTAATTATTTAGATTAGTGGAAAGTGCGAATTTTTTCATGAAATTTTGCACAGACCCTAATTTTGGGTCGTAGAACACGAATCCGAAGTCAGTTTTTGGCGGTCTCGTAAAAAAATTTTTTTTTTTTGCTCACCCAACCTGAGCAAAAAGGTGGTCAGGTTTGCTCAGTTTTGATTGATATAGATATATATGTACCTATATCAATCAAAACTGAGCAAACCTGACCACCTTTTTGCTCACCCAACAAATTTAAAGAAATTCCTCGAGAAATTCATTGAAAAAGCTAACCTAAAAGTTTTAAAAAAAATTTTACGAGACCGCCAAAAACTGACTTCGGATTCGTGTTCTGTGACCCAAAATTAGGGTCTGTGCAAAATTTCATGAAAAAATTAGCACTCTCCACTAATCTAAATAATTACCCTAAGTAATTATAAAAAATAATTAAAAAAGGATACAAGAGTTTTCTGATAGAATTCTTCAGATTTTTTCGAAAATATTTCTCTGATAATGGTTTTGTGCTTTCTGTCAGCATGAGGTTTGACATTAGTCAAAATGACAAGTCTTCAGGTAATGCAGGAAACATGACTATGCACCATAGGACAAAAAAATTTATAACTACCTATTTATTCAATAATAAAATTATTTTTACTAACTTCCTGTCTAAGTATTGGTAGCCAAATTCTGTTTATATCTACAGAAAAATTAGAAAAATATTTATCGTCATTAAGAATAATAGTAGCGCTTTCAATTAATTTACGCCTATTAGAGAAAGTTTCTCTAGATAAAATTTTAGAATTATTCCACTCTATCCTATGACCTGTTTCCCAAACGTGTTCACCTAATTTACTTTAAAAAAATTCGCGACGCCTTATTAAATCCTGATGTTCTTTATACCTAACACTAACTGCCCTAGATGTTTCACCTATATAAAATTTATCACACTGACATGGTATTTTATAAATAACATTTTTAGAAGCTTGATCTGCATTAAACGGTTTAATGTGTGTTCCGTTTTCCCACTAATTTTCTTTGATTTTATTAATAATTTTCTTGGTTTGTTTTAATTAAACCTTCGCGATATTGCCCGCGCCAAATCCCGTCCGTAATTGGTCGACTGTGACGCGCAGGTGTGCGCGAAGAACGATATGAGTACCGCGGGACGGAACCCCCAAATTTTAAAACCACACACATGAACAAGACTTCAATTGAGTTGGTGTGTCCCGCAATTTGTGTGAGTTAGTGAACCGCTGATATAGATCCCGTAGCAAGGCCTTGCAGAAGCCCCAATTTAAGGACACTGGTAAGATCATTGCGTATGGGATTCTTTCGCCGCTATACATTTTAATTTTCGTTAAAATTAATCTATTTTTGCTGAATTAAATGAACCAGCGATCTCAGTATTAATATTATAAATTAATACATTTTTTTGGTCCCTCGATGCCGATTTTGTCTTTAATTCAATTGGCAAAATTGATTGCAAGATAATTCAATTAGTAATTAATTTTATTTGCTAATTTGATTGATAATTTAATAATTTTAATTGCATTACTTAAGTAGTTTGCTAATTAATGTCAAACAATTTATAATCAACATAATTGCTTCTTGTGCTTTACCCAGCATTTTCGCCGAATTTTCGTTAAAAAGTAATTTTACAAAAATAAATTTCGAGACATTCCAGTTTGTTTTTGTAGGTTGTTTTTTTTTGCATCGCTTATCATCGGTATTGATTGCCGATGAGATAAATGCAGGTTTATTGTACCAATTTATGTTTGAATTTGATTTAAATATTCTGCATTAAAACATATTTTCCCAAATATTTTAATTAAAAAGGTCTTTATTGCGTTTTACGAATTTAAATACTTCAGATCTTCGCAAGGACTTATATTCTTTATATATTGTTGTTTATTCGATAGTTGTTGATAATAAATATCGACATTTTATTGGAAAAAATTAGTTTAAAATGTGTTTAATCGTCGTTTAAGAGTCCCAATTTATTTTCGGAGATAAATTGTGGCAGCTTACTTTTCTTTGATAAAATAACTATAATTAATTAATTAATTGCTATTTTCTCTATAAAGATAAAATTTGATTGCTGTTTCCTTAAATTAAATTAAAAATGAGTAGCAATAAATATGAAGCGCTTAAATTAAAGCGATCTACGACAATCACACGTGTACAGGAGTTGTATGATATTGCTACAACTTGCATGGGTGATCGAAAACAAGAAGAAAACTTTCAAGTCCGTTGCGAACATTTGAAAGATTATTATGATAGTTTTGAACAATATCATTTTGCGATTATAACGCATAAAGATATGGAAGAGTCGCATTTAGATGACGAGGAAATTATACGGAAAAACTTTGACGATCAATATTTTGCTATAAAATGTATTCATAGGGAATTGTTTGCAAAAGCTGATGTCAAACCTAACGATTTAAATGTTAGCAATTCAGGAGGTATGGTAGTGTTGTAAATATCCGTATTCATTAGATATCCGAATCATACGGAATCGGAATCAGCTAATATCCGTATCCATTATCCGAATACGAATCCATTTTTTGACCCGCGCGAAAGCGGTTACAGATCATGTATACGTATGCATGCAATAGACTAAAACATTTTCTATCCGGATACACGGCTAGGTAGGTCGATGCGGTATCGGTATCATACCAGTCGAAGTCGAAGTTTAGGGATAAGAAGGCACCGCGTCGCGCCGTTCTCGTTTGAATTCGGTTCGGGTGAGGCGGGACTAGTTTAACCAATGGGTCTCATCTCATATGATACCCGTTACCCCGATAACTATGCCATCTTTTTTTAGGAAATGTCATTAGAAAGAGAAAGCACAATATCAAATATGCCAAATCGCAGACCGTGTTGTTCGCTTACACTCGATTCCGATTCCGTTTTCTCTTTGCACTTTGCATTAGTAACCACCCGATGCGAATTTATTTTGATTCCGAATCCGTATTCAAGTTCTCGGCCGGTTCCGGATAATCCGGATTCTTTTAATATTCGGATCCAACGGATTTTTGGATACGTATCCTTACATCACTAAGGTATGGCTCAGCCTTCAAGCAATGCCAAGCTGCCTAAAATAACTTTACCCGTTTTTGAGGGAAATTATAAACACTGGCCTACTTTTTTCGATTTATTTAAAAGTCTTATCCATAATCAACAAACCCTTTCCAATACTGAAAAATTTCAATACTTATTAACTTTTTTACGAGGTGAACCTTTAAATACTATTAGAAGTATACCGCTAGTAGACGATAATTACCAAATTGCCTTTGATACTTTAGTCAATAGGTATCAAAATAAAAGAGTTTTAGCTAATACTTACTGGCATGAGCTGAATAATATATCACCATTGACAAAAGGTACTAAAGGCACTCATTCTGCTTTACGTCATATTTTAGACACATTTTCAGAAAATACTGAAGCTTTAAAATTATTAGGATTTCCGGTTAGTAGTTGGGATTTCGTGCTTTTTAATTTACTTTTACAAAAATTAGATGCAGAACTTGTTCATAAATTTGAAATGGCACATGGTCATTTGGAAATACCAACATTTAATCATTTAAAAATATTTTTGGCAAATCACTGCAAAGTATTAGAAACTATTGCTAATTCAACTTCTGATTCTACCAAAAATTATTCGTCGCCTCGAGGAAAGGGAAAAGGGCCGATGAGTGCCTACTCATTCCAAACTAATATTTCTAATAAAGGCGGTAACAGCCATAAGCTGAAATGTAAATTTTGTAAATTTAATCATTTTCCGTCTAACTGTGCAAATTTCCTTCAAAAATCCCCAAAAGAAAGATATCAAGCTTTGCAAACAGCACGGAGTATGTATAAATTGTTTAAGTGTATCGCCAGGGCCCCCGCAAGGGTTATCAACGCCCGCGTGCCAAAAATATTTTGGCGCCCCTTACTCGGCAAAAAAATTGGGGGTGCCCAAATTTGTCCAGTTTTTGTTGGAATTTAGTGTAGAGTAGTTAAAAAAACTATCAGAAACCTTTCTTAAATGCCTTAAGATCAGTATGCTGTTAGTTTTAGATAACATATGTATTTTTTTAATTTTTAATTTTTTTCCTTTAGGCAATCGATTAAAACCTCATTTTATAAGGAAACTACAGAGATTTCAAAACCAAAACTTTATTTTTCTCTAAATTATTTATAAAGGCATAAATCAAACAATAAACAAATCACAAATAAAAGATACCTTATTATTAGGATACAGAAATTAAATGGGCGTTTTTCTAGATTTGGCCGCTGCAAATTCTTTTATAATATTATCAAAATCTATTTTATCGAGTATCTCTTGCTCTATAGCTAAGATTGCCAAACCAGATAATCTTTCTTGTGACATGGTAGACCTCAAATAATTTTTAATTATTTTTAATTTTGAGAATGATCTCTCACCAGAAGCAACAGACACAGGTAAAGTGAGGAGGATTCTTAACGCAATACTAATATTTGGTAGAGATGAAGTTAGATTGTTTTCAAATATATATTGAAGAATTTCAAGGGGATTTGATACTTCAGGCAATGAAAACAATCTTAGGGCTTTTATCTCGTTAAATAAACCATTTCCTTCCACGTCAGCCTCCTGCTTTTCCTGATCAGTTAGCTTCTGTTGAAGAACATGACAGCATTTTAAAAGATCTTCGTCATTTAATTTAGAAATATCACAAATAAAACCAAAAACGTTTTCGTAATCAGATATCATATCGAACCTACTATTTAAAGAACTTAGTGTTTGATCAATTATTTTTAAAAAGAAATTTATTTTAAAAGCAGTTTTTGGATCTTGAGGTGTCTCATCCGTGTGCTCATAATCGAACAATTTCGGTTTATACCTTCGTCTTACATTATTTAATGGGGGAAAACATTGCTCTATCTCAAGAGCAGCCGCTAGTTTTCCAGCTTCAACAAGATTTTCCTCGAAAACATTATCATTTCTATAATTTTTAAAATGATCGACTAAATTCTTTAAATAGTTTTGGCACACTTTAATGTCAATCGCTACACTTTGCATCATTTTGCTTACAATATTAATCTGGAATAAAACATCATACCAAATTATTATACTACAAATAAATTTAAAAGATTGAATATTTAATAAGAGAGAATTTGCTTTATGTCTAGTTTCTATGTTATAAGTATCATTTTCTGCTATTTCTAGAAGGCTATCACATATTTGAATTAAATGAAACTTTAGCGGTTTCATAGCATCAATCCTACTTGACCATCTAGTATCACTTAGGGGTTTTAGATTTAACTGAGGGACATGCTTTTTCATAACATCTCATCTTTTTGTGGATGAAGAGAAAAATACATAAAGTTCTTGTACAATATTAAAAAAATTCACTGTTTCATTTGAAACCTTAGCAGCATCATTTACTGTTAAATTTAAGCTGTGTGCAGCACATGGTACAAAAAATGCCCTAGGATTAGCATCGAGTATGCGTTTTTGTAAACCAATATGTTTTCCGCGCATATTGGCCCCATTATCATACCCTTGACCTCTCATATCTTTAATATCTAAATTTAAATTTTTCAAAAGTCCCATTACAAAATTACATAGCCCTTCCCCTGTAGAGTCGATTATTGAGTTGAATGCTATAAAACTCTCTTGTATTTGGACCTTTTTAGAACTGTCATTTAGAACGACATAACGCAAAACGAGGCTTATTTGCTCTATATGGCTTGCATCCGGTGTACAATCTAAAATTATTGAATATATTTGGAGCTTCGAACCATGTCCAAAATATTATTTTTTACTTTAGAAGCCATTAATTCAATAATTTCATTTTGTATCTGGTAGCCTAAGTAATGGGTCATTCTTAAAGAATTTGTTTGTGAGTTTTGCACTCGACTTATGTGCTCTCTCATCACAGGATCAAAAGATGAAATCATCTCGACAGTTTTGAGGAAGTTCCCATTATCATATTGGAAAAGTGTTTCAGATGAACCTTGGAAAGCTAGGCACTGTCTGGATAAAAATTTAACAACTGCAATAATTCTTTCTAGAACGTCATGCCAATACTTTTTTTCAGTTTCTAAAACCCGTAAGTGATGATCGTTTACAGTTGTAGATAATTTCAACATTTTTTTTAAATTCATCCATTTATTCATGTGAACGTTATGTGCAATTGATGTTTCATGTCTTATAATGGCTAAGGATAAATGTTGCCAATCAGAAAAACCACTAGTATCAGAAAAACTAGTAGAAGTCTTGCTGAAAAGTTTACAACAAAAACAAAATACCGAATTTTTCGAAACTGAGTAAATTAGCCAAATTCTTTCCACTTCTTCTCCATTTCCTAGTTTTCTAACAAAGTACTTACTTGAAAATTTTCTTTTGTCTTTATTAGCAGGAAATTGATAATTACGTCCTATCAAGGGAGGACCACGATCAACCAATATTCTGACTTCATCATTGGTGATGCTTCTGGGCCATAAACCGGGATCTTCTGATGGAAGAATACTAGGAATAGTAATCTCAGTCTCCCCTTCAGTAGAAGCTTCATCGCTAGAACTGCTAGAAGTGTCACTTGTAGTCGTAGTTGTTAGGATGGCTGACTCTACAGAGGCTATATTTTCAATACGTGTTGATGTTGATGTCGATGGTTCACATGTTGCAGAAGATGGCGATGGCGCCGCTTTAGAAACTGTATTTTCTTCTACCTCTATCGTTTCAGTCTTGTAAACTTGACTTTTTTGCAAAAAATGTTTCATACTCCCAGCCATCTTTTCCCTTTCTTGGACTCTAACTTTTTTTTGCTCTCCAAATTTTGCACCAGAAGGTCGTTTTCTCTTCTGTGGCTCCTAGAATTTAAGAAACACTAGATCAAAAATTGGTAAGGACATTTACCCTTGACTTCCCTTGCACAAGACCCATCTTTTTGAGAACGCCCCGTAATTTTTTATTTTTATGAATCTAAACTCTAAACGCGAGCCTTTAAACCTAAACGGCTAAACGAACTTAAGACCAATCTGAAGCATATACCCTATACACTTTTCCTGGTATAATAATTTGATAATTAATTTTTGGCAAAGATGAAATATAAATTTTTTCAGAAAGTCAAACGGTATGATGGTGGCTCCAAGGCGAAACGTCAGGTTTTAAATCTAAAATGTCTAAAGAAATATCAAAATCTATCCGATTTTTCCACGAATACAAAATACTTTCCTATTTGAGGGAAATAAAAATAATATTATCTATGGTATAAAGGTATGGGCTAATTAAGGATGTGCACTATTTTAAACAGAAAAAATTAAAAAAAAAACGAATTTTATAGACCTTAGAAAATGCTAATACTGCATGTGGGTAGGTACTTACCATTTCATAAAATTTTATTCAATCACAACAAAACACAATAACACAAAATACAAATCAATCTTTTTAATTTTTAAGTATCTAAATATTATAATTTTCTGCGTCTTCTTGACCCTTAAACGTTGCGAAATAAAATATCAATTATTTGGATTACGACGCCTTCCGCTGTTTTATACTCCTACAGAGTATTCGAGTCTGGACAGGAAAATCGGCAAGTAGGTAACAAGTTCTAACAACTTCTACGCAAACTTGTCGATTTATACCAGTATTGGATATTGGATCATGATATTGCATATTCAGATGTGAATAGTGATGATTGATTTTAAAAATATGTTTTCTGTTTTAATAGGGAATTAGATTAGATAGGTACCTAATTATATTTATGAACATAAACTTCGCTTAGATTATTGAAAAAAAAGATTTCTTTGGTGCCTTGCTCGTTGGAAATATTGTTAAAAAATTAACCAAAAACCTTTGGTTCTTGGCGCCCCTTACAGAGTGCGCCCGCGTGCAGTGCACGCGTTGCACACGCGGTTGCGGGGGCCCTGTGTATCGCATACATTTATCAAATGCAATTCAAATTCAACGTGTCGCCATTGTCATTCCCGCCATCATACCTTACTTCATTTTGACAATGCTTCTGTTTCTGATGAAGGAACACCGCTTTTACATAATAGTCCTTCTACGTCAGGCCATGTTAATCATACGTATAATCACTCGCCAATTCCTCCTGCTGCAAACGTGCAGCACCCATCTCTCGCTGTACCTACCGTGGTTACTCCTTCAAACTCTTCTAATGTTAATGCTTTGCTAAGTGCGGCCCAACCACATGGATTTGTGCTGTTGGCCACTGCAAACATAGAGGTAGTGGATTCAAAAGGTAATCCACATAGAATACGAGTTTTGCTCGATAGTGCCAGCCAAGCTAATTTTATAGCAGAACACTGTTTTAACAGATTACATTTGAAGCGTTCGGCATGTAACATTGCTATAAAAGGTTTAGATCAAATGGCCTCTATGTCTTCCAAGGGTATAACTTCATTAGTTATTCGACCTATAGAGCAGCCAAATCTATCGTTTGCTGTTGAGGCAGTTGTTTTACCTCGGGTGTGTGCAGATATGCCTAATGAATTCTTTAAGATTCCTGACTGGGATCATTTACAGAATTTAAAATTGGCGGACCCAAAGTTTAACACCCCCGGTAGTATAGATCTCTTACTTGGAGGTGATCTCTTTCCCTTTATTATCCAGTCGGGAAAAGTTTTTGGTAAGAAAAATGAACCAATTGCCCTTAACACTGTCTTTGGCTGGGTACTGATGGGAAAAATTACCTTACCTGCTCCGCAACCCATGTATTCATTTTCTACTGCATTAGAGGATGAGTCACTTGGTGCTACATTGCCAAAATTTTGGGATCTTGAGGAAATCCCAGTGTTGGCCACTTTGTCTAAAGAAGACATCACAGCTGAACAAAATTTTGTGGAAACACATTCCCGCCTTCTTTCCGGCCGTTTTATGGTCACATTACCCTTCAAAGAGGGCGAACCGCTGTTCGCGAACTCTCGCTCTGTAGCGGAGAGGCGTTTTTATTCATTGGAAAAACGTCTTTTGCAAAATCTGGCGTTGCACCAGACGTATAATCAGTTTATGAAGGAATATTTGGATTTAGGTCATATGGAACCGGTGTCCTGCGTTCCTAATGTTTCGGCTTCCGAAAAAATCTATTACATTCCGCATCACTGCGTTACAAATATTTATAGCTCCACTACCAAGTTACGTGTAGTGTTTGATGCATCCGCTAAAACCCAAGATGGTTATTCTTTAAACGATTGTCTTCTTGTAGGCCCGAAGTTACAGAATGACATATTTTCTATTTTGCTTAATTTTCGCTGTTTCCCAATTGTGTTTACAGCAGACATCAAAATGATGTATCGACAAATATTAGTCAACCCTAGTCACACGGACTATCAGAGAATTGTATTTCGTTTCTCTCCTCATGAGAGGCTTCAAGACTTTGTCTTAAAAACCGTTACGTATGGGGTATCTTCGGCACCCTTTTTAGCCCTTAGATGCATTCAGGAGTTGGCTATAAAGGAAAAACTTAATTTTCCCAAGGCTTCTAAGGCGCTACAAAACCAAATCTTTGTGGATGATATTGTTTACGGTTCTATATCCCTAGAGGAAGCTCTAGCCACAAAGGAAGAACTCATTTCACTTCTTAAACAAGGCTGCTTCGAATTGAGAAAATGGTCTAGCAATAGTCAAGAATTCCTAGCCACAATCCCTACTGATATTCATCAGTCTCCTTTGTTATTGGATTCCGATCATAACAATTATTTTAAAGTGTTAGGACTACATTGGTGCCCGGTGAAAGATATATTTTCCTATCAAATAAAAGTTTTAAGTGCCGAGTGTACAAAACGTTCTATCTTGTCTGAGGTAGCACGTATATTTGACCCACTTGGGTTTCTTTCTCCAGTAACTTTTCTTCTGAAGCATATGTTGCAATTGCTTTGGACTCAGGGGCTAGACTGGGATGATACACCTTCTACTAATATAGTTGATCAATGGCAACATTACAAATCGGAATTGTCAGTCTTGTCTACTTTAAATATTCCCCGATATTGCTTTATAAGTCATTATATTTCCTTACAATTGCATGGCTTTGGAGACGCATCCAGCATTGGATATGCTGCATGTGTTTATTTTCGCATGGAGGATTCTCAAAATAAAATATATACTTTCTTGGTGTGTGCAAAAAGTAAAGTAGCACCCTTGAAATCTATTACCCTCCCTCGTCTTGAGTTGTGTGCGGCAGGCTTGCTCGCAAAATTGATTCAGTCTGTTTTGAAAACTTATTCAGACTTAAACTTTGCTGTTTCTGCATGGTCAGATTCAGCCGTTGCTTTATCATGGATAAAGGCTCCACCGTATAAGTGGAAAACTTTTGTTGCCAACCGCGTGAGGCCAAATTCAGCAAATTGTTGCTCCTGAATTATGGCATCATATCGCCTCAGAAGACAATCCAGCCGATTGCTCTTCAAGAGGTTTGCTTCCATCGAAATTAATTGAATTTTCATTATGGTGGAAGGTCCCTCCGTGGCTTTCTTTGCCCGATTACCTCTGGCCAAAATCCAAATTTCTCCAGGATAAGTGCGACGATTCGGCCAAGGAATCAAAACCATTAGTACTTCTGGTCTCTCAAGATACGCACCCTCTTCAAATGTTGCTAGAGAGGTTTTCTTCAATTCAGAAGATTTTAAGAGTTTTAGGTTATTGTCTGAAATTTCTAGGTCTGCTTAAATCGAGTATTTCCTTCCCCCTAGGTACTGCGTTCACAGAACAAGATTTAAATTTTTGTCTTGTGGTCCTGGTTAAATATGTCCAACGCACCTGTTTACATGATGATGTTGACAGTTTGGCGAAAACTGGGCGCTGCTCAAAGTCGTTGAAAAAGTTGTCCCCTTTTTTGGACGACCAGGGAGTCCTCAGGGTGGGCGGTCGTCTTACCAATTCACAACTGTCTTTTGACCAGAAGCACCCTATACTCCTTCCCCGTCAACATCGGTTGACAGTTTTAATTATAGAAGACTTTCACCGAAAGTACTTACACTGCGGCGTTCAAAATCTGCATTTCTTGATTTCACAACAGTTTTGGATTATTGGCGGCAAGAAGTTTGTTCGCAGCATTGTATCCAAATGTCTTAAATGTTTTCGAGTCAACCCCTCTTTTTTACAGCCTAAAATGGGGAATTTGCCTCCTTATAGAGTGACCCAGATGAAACCTTTTCTGTGTACAGCAGTAGATTTCGGCGGTCCCTTATTTATCACCATGACCAGATCAAGGGGTGCAAAAGCTCAAAAGGCTTATTTGTGCCTTTTTGTGTGCTGTGCCACGAAGGCGGTCCACTTAGAACTGGTCTCTGACTTATCAACCCCAGCTTTTCTGGCTGCATTACGCCGTTTTATTGGTCGCCGGGGAAAAGTAAGTTATTTTCATTCTGATTGTGGTACGAACTTCGTGGGAACAGCTAAGTATCTTTCTGATATTTTTGAGAAAGCTTGTGCGGAAGAAAAAATTGCCTGGCGGTTTCAGCCTCCGTCAGCACCTCATTTTGGTGGCTTGCACGAAGCTGGTATAAAAAGTGTTAAATCACACCTCATAAGAATTATTGGGGAACAAATATTGTCTTATGAGGAGCTCTATACCGTACTAGTGCAAATTGAAGCTGTCCTCAATTCGCGACCCTTGGGTCCATTAAGCGCTGATCCTAATGATCTGTTACCCTTAACTCCAGGTCACTTTTTAACTATGGCCCCTTTATCTTGCATCCCCGATCCGGACCTTACATCCCCACATGTTAAATGTTTGGATCGCTGGCAATTGTTGGTGCAATTTCATCAAGCATTTTGGAAGAGGTGGCATAATGAATACCTTCATACGTTACAACAACGTAGTAAATGGCTTAAGGACTCAGATCAGATTCAGCCAGGAGCATTAGTCTTAATAAAGGACAACTTAGCCCCCCATTAAAATGGCGGCTAGGTCGTGTAAAAACTGTTTTTTCCTGGAAAAGATGGCATTGTACGAGTTGTTTTATTACAAACCGCTAACGGACTTTTAAAAAGGCCCGTGATAAAGGTTTGCCCCTTACCTTTGTAGTAAGTTTACTATGCCTAAACGATTTGTACATATTGTGCTGTTCCAATATTTTGTTAGGAATTTTTTTTTGTTTGGGAAAAATATGAATCTGAATTTTTTTTTTCGGTTAAAATGCTCGGTAATATTTTCATTGAAAATGCGGTAGCATTTTGGTGGGCGGTTATGTTCCGTTTTCCCACTAATTTTCTTTGATTTTATTAATAATTTTCTTGGTTTGTTTTAATTAAACCTTCGCGATATTGCCCGCGCCAAATCCCGTCCGTAATTGGTCGATTGTGACGCGCAGGTGTGCGCGAAGAACGATATGAGTACCGCGGGACGGAACCACCAAATTTTAAAACCACACACATGAACAAGACTTCAATTGAGTTGGTGTGTCCCGCAATTTGTGTGAGTTAGTGAACCGCTGATATAGATCCCGTAGCAAGGCCTTGCAGAAGCCCCAATTTAAGGACACTGGTAAGATCATTGCGTATGGGATTCTTTCGCCGCTATACATTTTAATTTTCGTTAAAATTAATCTATTTTTGCTGAATTAAATGAACCAGCGATCTCAGTATTAATATTATAAATTAATACAATGTGAGTTACAAGAGATCCAATGGTATTACGTGTTTTAAAAATTGTTCTGACATTAAAATTTTTACCTATTCTTTTGATTTGTTCTGAAATACCTGGAATATATGGAATTGTTAAGTTTATTATATCTAAATTATCATTAAAGTTATTTTGATTATTATTATAATTATTATCAAACTTTCTAAAAGATCTATCTAAAAAGTCATTAGGGTAGTTATTTTCGTTTAAAACTTTTTTAATAAAAACCTTTTCATTTTCTAAACTATCTCTATCAGAACAGATCATTTTAGCTCTGTCATATAAACTTTTTACTACACCTGTTTTTCCCGAAGGAGCATGATTTCAGTTAAAATTTAAATACCCATTAGTATGTGTTGGTTTTCTATATACTGACGTTTTAATTCTATTATTTTCTTTAAAAACTAAAATATCTAAGAAAGGCAAAGAGTTATCACTCTCCATCTCTGTAGTTAATTTAATAGTCGGTTCCCGAGAATTAATGTAGTCTAGGAAAACATCCAGATAATCGGTGTTATGTTGCCATATAGCAAAAATATCGTCAACATATCGCCATGGTCTGTTTGGATGCATCCGGACAACATTACTCTCGAAATCCTCCATAAAAATATTACTCATTAATGGAGAAAGTGGTGAACCCATTGCCATACCTAAATATAGAATGTCGTGATCATATTCTTTTAAAACGAACGTGTGGTGACAAAATTTAAGTTCTGCGGACTACTTACAGTTTTTAAATACCGAAATACTTGAAGTTATCGACAATATGCCTCTTGAAGTGAGAAATGTTGTGTGGTTCCAGTGAGACGGGGCACCTATTCATAGTACAAGTGTGGTTAAAAAGCTTCTTTTGGAAATGTTAGTTAAAAAAAGTTGGGAACAAATGAAAGTTGTAATGCTAGAGAGTTGAAATTCTTATAGGGGTAAAAAATTAAAAAACAAACAACTTTTCCTTTGCCATTTTTAAACAATTTTAAAAATAATACCATGTTTTGTAATTTTTTGAAAAAAAAGTTTATAGACAGTTAAAAAATCACATGACTGCTTTACATAATGTGCAATGTGCATGTCATTTGGAATTATTTTTGAATCAAAAGATACTTAATCATTTTTGCTTCGTAAATGATACTAAGGTAAGGTAGTTTTCGTTCAATTGATTTCACAGCACTCTGGTTCCTTTTGTGTTGTAATTATTCGGTATTATTAAAACAAGGGTGTTATTTTTTAAACATTGCATTAAACAAGGAAGGCGGTAGGGGATTCTTCCTCGTCCGAGGCGGCACCACCCCACACATCTGCTAAAAGGGCTGCTGAAATCCATACGGATGGTTCCAGCTCTGGATGTGTGAGACGGATACCCCCAGTACACCCACGGTACCTAGAGTACTTAGGTCAAAGACCTTCGTGGGCTGTCCGAAGATTAAAAAAAAACAAGGGTGTAATTTTTTAAAAAGTGCAGTAAAAGGTAAATTAAAGATTTTACATTGGTATTGTTTTTTAATCCGGTTAATGTATCTAGCTACTTAGTAAAAAATCGAAATAAAGTCAAATGTTTAGTTATTTGTTCAAATTATGTCAACTTTGCATCAAATTCGTTTATTTTGTCCACAAAGATCACATTTACATGACAAGTCAAAGTATATATAACATAAAAACCTTAAAATTAAAAATAAGCTTCTATACAAATAAAATATACAAATCACATCAGTTTGTCGAACTAACCGCACAAAGTAAGGAAAAGCAATCTAGTCCATAAATTCGGAGAAACTGTAAAATGCCCTGTCAGTCAATAAATCCTTCAGCCCTCTCCGGAATATGTTCATGTTTTCTACTTTTTTTATATTGTCTGGTAATTTATTGAAAATCTTTATACAAGCATAGTATGGCGATTTCTCATAGTGAGTAGTTTTGCGCTTGGGAATAACTAGGGCCGATGCATTTCGTGTTGGGATATTGGTGATATTCATGATGAACCGTGCTTTGTTTTTAAAAACATAAAGTGAACACTTTAATATGTATATTGATGTTACTGTAAGTATTTTGTATTGTTTAAACGCCTCCTTACATGATTGCATGGGTTTTAACCCGAACATCAGTCTAATTATCCTCTTTTGTGATGTGAGCACTCTGTTGATGTTATCAACTTTTGACATAAATTTTGCTGGCGTTTCTTATTTTTCTAGAAAAATCAGTATTTAGAACAACAATTGGTGATAAAAATACATTGACGAGATAAGTTTGGTATAAAGGAATAATTTTGTACAGGTTTGGTAAAATTTGAAATACCCAGAAATGTCAAGTTTAAAAAAAAATGGAAAAAATGAAATTTTTACTAAATAGTTGAAAATTGGTACTTACATGAGTTCAAAAAAAATAAAAAACGAACAACTTTCCTTTTTAACATTTTTCGAAATATTGAGAAATAACCGCGTTTTTGGACATTTTTTGAAGATGTCAAATTTGTACCGTCCCAAGAACATTGAAACACCATAAATTTCACCCCTAGAAATTTAAGTTAGTTCAGGAGCTAAATGAAGACGATAACGGCCGGCTTTTAGAATTTTGTAAGGTCATACCAATCCAAACTATCTGTATAATATTTGTTTCTCTGGCTCTTTTTTTTCTAAGTGACGAAGTTGAGAGCCATAACTGCCGTTATTGGTCGGACGACAATCCGAGAATATTTCGGGAAGTACACACCCAGCATCCAGAGAAACTATTCGTGTGGGTAGGAATTTTTGAAGGTCACATTGTTGGCTTGTTTTTTCTACCTGAAAATTTAAACCAAGAAATGTATTTGAATTTGTTAGAAAACGCCATTGATCCAGCTTTAACAACCACAATAATCGAAGTGAGTGATCGTTACTGTGCCGAAAACCTAATTTTCCAAAAAGATGCGACTTTTCCAGGGCGATGGATTAGAAGGAAGGGACCTACTGAATGGCCCACACGGTCACCAGATTTGTCTCGGTTGGATTTTTTGTGGGGCAAATTAAAAACCAAAAATTATGCGACACAATTTGTATCATTACTAAACTTGCGGCAACGTATTGTACACGAGTGTAATCTTTTCACTCCAGGTATTATCCTCAATGTTAGGGAACATTTTAAACAATCTCTTTACTACAGCAGGAAGGTTGATGGTGGACATTTTCAACATTTAGTAAATTAAAAAATTCGGTACGTGAATTTGCTATTTTAAACTGATTTACTTCAATTTTTGGAGAACTGCTCATCCAAACTTAAAAGGCTAGGTGGCGTTGAAAAGATAATTGAATGCCCTTTCAATCGATGTACACACAATAATCCCTTAGTACTTAACATTTTTAGGGAGTTTAAATTAAGGGAATAATTATATCAAAATAATATGTCTCCCTTAAAACTAAAATTGACGTGTTCGAGTGTTTCTCAGTTTCGGGTGAATACCCAAAGTGTTATTTTGCAGATTTTTGCAATTTAAGTTGCGCACAAAGAAAGCGTAATTCTTGCGCTAAAGGGTTACTTTTAACCGACTTCACAAGAGGAGGTTCTTAATTTGACCCGTATGTTTTTTATGTATTTATATTCGCCCATAATTCTTGAACGGATTCACTTATTTCGATGGATTTCGTTTTGTTTTGTAGATAAGTTCTCCGGGATAGCTCCATTGTAAGGATTTTTAGCTAAAGTGAGTGGAAACCTAAACAAATTATGAAAAACTAAAAAAAGGTCATGTTAATGTGACTTAAATTTAGGTGGCCTGCATATATGATCAATTTAAATAAATCAGCTTCTGCAAAGAATTTTCTAAGAACGACTTATTTTTTGATATATTTTACATTTTGTGATTTAAATGCATTTTTGCTCACAAATAATAATTATTATTATTAATTTTCCTAAAAATTATAAGGTAGTTTTTATTTATTTAAACATATATTTATTTTTGTGTTTATTATTTACTTTTTTTCATAACTTTATATGTTAAATTTGTGTATAGGTATTTGTTTTTGTTGAACGATTATGATGTAAAACTATTTTTAACCAGTTTGGAAAATTGTTAAATAGTTGGTTAAATTTTTGTAGTTCTCAAGTGTCAGTAAAAACTGAACCAGAGGAAACTGTAAATGATGTTATTTATCAGGAATGGGAATTAAAAAATGAAGAAGTTGGCATCAAGGAGAAAGGATTAACTGACAACACAATTGAGTAAGTACATATTTTGCGAATTATGTGGTGGTATTTTCATCATTTAATTTAATAACAATAATTATAATAAGCTTTATTGTCTAACAGATCTACCTCCATTAATAAGACAATGTTATGCTTCTAGAAAAATATTTATATAATACCACAATACTGAGTTACTACTTAAGAAAGGGAAAAAACACAATAATACGTTATCTATACCACCCACATTCTTAGGTTAATCACAAAGTTTAATGTTTTAAAGGAAGATATGTGATACAATCAACAGGTGCATTATACACAATGTTATAAAAATTTGCTTTTCATTGATGCTGTAAATTGAGCAATAGTGAGAGGCCATTCATATCAATGTCAACGCAGACGGTGTTAAATATGCTTATTGACTGAAAGAGTGGGCTTTTTACTAAGAAGTTAGTTGATGGGTTAGGAATATGAAACATATGAGGGTATCTAACTACATTAAAGTTGATTTGGTACACGAGATCCGAGCAGTCAGTTAGTGATCTGCATAATTTAATTTTACCAATTTACGTTGAACATTTTCAAGTTGGGTTATATATTTGTTATAAATGGGATGCCATATAATCGCGCCGTACTGAAGTTTAGGTCGTACATAACGTGTTGAAAATGAAAGCCTGGGATCAAAGGTACCAAGATCTTTAAATACATCGCATCACTGAATTACGGTATTACCCAAAGTGTATATAAAATTAGTAATGTTTAGTTTATTTGCAAACGTCATTGTAAAGCATTTGTCCGCATTAAGTGGCAAATGATTAGTAATATTATGGGTTAACCAGAAAAACTACTAGTTTGACTTAGTAAACCTCCACTATATTGACAAAATTATTGACATGTTTCGCTACACTGTAGCTTCTTCGGAATAAGTTTTACGAATGAATGGTGACTAACAATTGCAATAATGTAAACCTCTAGGGTAATTAAATAATATAGGTAATAAAATAGGGGTAGGTAGATGATTTAATCTGGTACATTTGGGTTTTCCTAAAGCTTAAGATGAATATAATATTTTATTTTTACAAAGGGTTGTTCTCAAACAAAATTTAATGAAGTAGAATTACTAGTAAAGCTTAAGATGCCTAAACTATTTTATTTTTACAAAGAGGTGTTAAACAAATTTAATAAGGTAGAATTACTAAGCTCTAGTTGGTCATTAAGAAGTACGTTGGAGTTTTTAAGTTTATTTATTTCCATGGACTCTAGCAAATTCAATTTGACACCTTTATTTTCAATATGTAAAATTTTATAATTCGGATCAAAATTATGTTGATTTTCTACTAAATGGCAGGCATAATTAGAGTCTTGTTTATGTTTAATAAAGCTATTGTGGTGTTCTTGTATCCTTTTACCAAAATTCCTACCAGTTTGGCCTATGTACGTCTTCGGACAGTCTTTACATGTTAATTTGTAAACACCGGATTTTTTATTTTTGTTTGTTTTTGTTTTACTATTTCTAATGAATCTACCTAATGAATTATTGGTTTTGTAAGCAACGTTGATATCATGTTTATTTAAAAAATTGCCAATCTTTTTAGTAGGCTCTCCAACAAAAGTAATAAGGTTAAATTTTTTATTAGGGTCCCTGATGTGTGGATAAACTAAATCAATGGCTTTTTTGTATGTTTTTTTCCTTAAAATTTGATCAATTAGATTAGAGGCATATCCATTATTAATAGCAATTTGTTTTATTATGTTCAACTCTTTCAAAAAATCTTCTTCATTTAAGGGGAAAGTTACAAGTCTATGAATCATGCTATGGAATGCTGCTAATTTATGTTGTATGGGGTGGCAAGAATTATTATTGTAGTATCTGTATGAGAAGGTTTGTGGTAGACAGAGAAGACATGTTTATTATTTTCTGTTTTTATAGTTAAGTCGAGAAAATTAATGGAGCCATTTAATTCTTTTTCTATAGTAAATTTGATATTATTATGTAAGCTATTAATAAATTCTAGAAAAACTTTTAATTGTCTATCAGTACCTAGAAAACATGTAATGACATCGTCGACGTACCTAAACCAATAAAGAAATTGTTTAAAAAGAGGGTGATTACTGATTTTATTTTCTAAAAAATCCATAAATATTTCTGCTAATAAGGGGCTGAGGGGGTTGCCCATAATTAGTCCATTTTTGCTCGTATAAAAATTATTATTGAATTCGAAATAATTTTGTTCAAGGCAGACAGAGATAGACTCTATTATTTCTTGCTTTTTAATGATATTGATATTTTGTGTACAAAGAAGTTGCTCAATCAAGTTAATAGTTTCTTTAGGTGGTATGCTAGGGAATAGATTGGTAACGTCAAAGGATATTAACTTTGCATTATTAGCTATTTTAATTTTTTTTTTTTTTTTTTTTTTAATGAGGTCTACTGAATTTTTTATTCCGAATTTAGGTGAAAATTGTGTATTTAATTTGATTATATCTATAAGTCTTTTGGAAAGTTTATACGATGGAGCTGAAAAGAAGGATACTACAGGTCTGATAGGGTAACCATCTTTATGTAATTTTATTAATGAATATAATCTTGGTGGCTGAGGGTTCATAAGGGTAAGTTTGATAGAATCCATGTCTGTAAATAGACTTTTACAATTTTGAATAATGTGTTTAATAGCTTCTTGAAACTTATCTGTTGGATCACGTTTTACAATTTCAAAATTACTAGGGTTAAGAAAATCAATCGTTTTTTTAATATAGTCGGTTTTATCTATTGCTACAATAGTATTGCCTTTATCTGCTTTAGTGAAAATTATATCCTCATATTTAGTTTTAATGTCAATAGCTGTTTGAATTTCTTGTTTAGAAACTGTAGGTTTTAAAAATTCTTTCTTGATAAGGTCTGATGCTTGATATTTTATGCTAGTATTAGCAGGAATATTTTTAAGTGCCAATTCTGTTTCAACCCCTAATATATCTAAAGTTTTTATAGAAATGTTTTCTTGAAGGTTGTATTTGAAACCTTTTTTAATTAATGTGTTTTCTTTATCAGAAAAATTTTTTGATGATAAATTAGTAAATCTTTCAAAAAACTTATGATCTGAATGATTAGGTTTCTTATAGTTAGTTTTGGGGAAACGAGAATTGGAGGTGAGAGACTCAAGTTTTTTCTTTTGTGTTAAATATTTTTTATGAATAATGAAATTGACTTTTTCTCTGGTAGCAGAATCAAAAACAAGAAATTCAATATAATTTAATTTATGTACCAATTCCGTATGAACTACCTTTAGATAAACGTTGTAAATACCTCTTTTTCTAAACTGGATTTTCTTTTCTTCTATTAACCACTTTTTCAAACCTGCGACTGAGCCTTTTCTTGCTGCATTGCTTTTGTTGCTTGTCCTAAGCTTCATGTATCTCGGGAACACATTATTTTTGGAACACTTGTCGAAAAACCACAAATTTTGGGAACATATTGCACATCGTAATAGGAACTTAAAGTACCAGACGGCGAGGAATCTTACTGAAGCTTCTTTTAACAAATTGATTGAGTCGGCCGATACTTGGTGGAAGTCCATAACTAATATTATGGGTTAACCAGAAAAACTACTAGTTTGACTTAGTAAACTTCCACTATATTGACAAAATTATTGACATGTTTCGCTACACTGTAGCTTCTTCGGAATAAGTTTTACGAATGAATGGTGACTAACAATTGCAATAATGTAAACCTCTAGGGTAATTAAATAATATAGGTAATAAAATAGGGGTAGGTAGATGATTTAATCTGGTACATTTGGGTTTTCCTAAAGCTTAAGATGAATATAATATTTTATTTTTACAAAGGGTTGTTATCAAACAAAATTTAATGAAGTAGAATTACTAGTAAAGCTTAAGATGCCTAAACTATTTTATTTTTACAAAGAGGTGTTAAACAAATTTAATAAGGTAGAATTACTAAGCTCTAGTTGGTCATTAAGAAGTACGTTGGAGTTTTTAAGTTTATTTATTTCCATGGACTCTAGCAAATTCAATTTGACACCTTTATTTTCAATATGTAAAATTTTATAATTCGGATCAAAATTATGTTGATTTTCTAGAAAATCAACATAATTTTGATCCGAATTATAAAATTTTACATATTGAAAATAAAGGTGTCAAATTGAATTTGCTAGAGTCCATGGAAATAAATAAACTTAAAAACTCCAACGTACTTCTTAATGACCAACTAGAGCTTAGTAATTCTACCTTATTAAATTTGTTTAACACCTCTTTGTAAAAATAAAATAGTTTAGGCATCTTAAGCTTTACTAGTAATTCTACTTCATTAAATTTTGTTTGATAACAACCCTTTGTAAAAATAAAATATTATATTCATCTTAAGCTTTAGGAAAACCCAAATGTACCAGATTAAATCATCTACCTACCCCTATTTTATTACCTATATTATTTAATTACCCTAGAGGTTTACATTATTGCAATTGTTAGTCACCATTCATTCGTAAAACTTATTCCGAAGAAGCTACAGTGTAGCGAAACATGTCAATAATTTTGTCAATATAGTGGAAGTTTACTAAGTCAAACTAGTAGTTTTTCTGGTTAACCCATAATATTAGTTATGGGCTTCCACCAAGTATCGGCCGACTCAATCAATCTGCAAATGATTAGTATTGCGCCAATTATTGACAGTTTCTACATCCCTCTGCAACCCAATGCAGTCGCCACGGTTCCGAGTAACTTTAAATAACTTGACATCCTCCGCAAAAATTAGGACTTCGCTCGTGATATTGCTCGTGATATCATTGATACACAACGAAAACAAAACCGGGGCAAGATTGCTACCTTGAGGGGCACCACTGGTTGCCTCGAATTTGTTAAAATTGCAAAGGGGGAGACCCTTCACTCCCTCTGACAACTTATTAAAGAACGTCCCCGCCCAGTACCTCGGCCCACTCTGATATCTCCTCAAACGTCAAAGGTCTGGCACAATATGATCCCTATTTCGTGTTTTATAATGATGAATATCCCCATGAGTTCTGTAAAGATGTTGGTTGGACTTTAGGTATAACAGATTTTGCGTAATGAAGATGGAAGGAAGAGTAAGTATTCCCAGACTTGCAAAGGCATGCCTGCAGTCCTCTCTGAACTCCAAACCCGCCAAGATTCGGATAGCCTTCCTCTGTAGACCAAAGAGGTCAAAGTCAAAGGCCCTGCTCAGATCACACAACAACACTGTACTATATTGGAACTTATTAAATGCGTCTATGATATCTGTAATTAAGTTCAGAACATCCTGGACTGTATTTTTACCCTTTCTGAACCCGAACTGACAGTTACTAAATAAATTATTTTCAAAAAAATTTTGGATTTGTTTTGCCATGCATTTTTCTACTATTTTTGATAATATTGGTAACAGGGATATTGGGCGGTAATTCCCAAACCCCCCTGGATCACCCTTCTTAAATATAGGAATAACAAGTGTCTCCTTTAATATAGACGGGAAGGCATTTTCCTCAAAGTATACCTAAGTTTATGAGCTTAGTCAAAGGTATCAAAATTAAGATTTTCACACTCTTTGCAATTTTAACATTGAATCCCAGAAAATCTCGGCAATTTTTGTTATTTAGGTTATACATTCCCTAACCTCATTAAAGGTAACTTCTGAGAAAGAAAAGTTGTTTGAAATTGTTAATATTTTTAAGGAACCTAAAAGCCTGTTTACATTACTTACAATTTATGGCATGAAAGTTATAGCAAGCAATTTTTGTATGCGAATAGTCTGACAAGAAATGTCGCCAGCTTTAAAAATATAATATCTAACTCAGCTGATTAAAAAATAGGTTTTTATTGTACATACTTATCTGCCACATGCTGCTTTTTGGGACATATTATCGGCTTTATTTTTTAGAAAGATAAACAATAAAAAATATATTAAATTCGCAAAGTAAACCACTCAAACGCCATTCAAAACAAATTCGATATTTTTTGAGGTTATGTGTTTAGGTTTTATCATGGATTTATTAGGACTGGATACGGGATGAGTTCACATTCTTTGAAAACAAACCATTCTAAACGACACTGTAAACACAATTTGTAAACATTGGCCACATCCTATTTTACCTTGTATTTTTGTACAAAAAATACGTGAGAAACATCACAAGATTTACTAAAAGTAATAAAAGCCCTAAAATATTTTATTTTTCTGCTAAATAATAATAAATTTAAGTTAAAAAGGTTTTATTATTTATAGGTTATGTTATTTCTAAAGGTCTTTCCTTGTCTAAGCTAAAGGTGTTTATTTAAAGTGGCCCCGAGTCATTTATAAATCTATATAAATCTATACGTCGCACTTTTTCTTTTCTAGTTCATTAGACAAAGACGTACGTGTAACCGAGCGTTCGCAGACGTTTTTCCTAAGCACCCAGCAGACAGGAACACTTCTGAGCTCCGACACTCCGTGTAACCAGTTAAAAATTGTGAAACTACTTGGTATATTCTATTAAACAATTTTTATCGTGTCTTTAACTTACACAAACATCAAACATCACTGTTCGCAGGTAGGCTATATTATAATAGATCCATTTTCATTATATATCGGAGAATAGGGGATATTTTTTAACCTTATTATAAATTGTTTATCCTAATAAAAATATTTACTCATTTTTGAAATTTTTCCTTTATTTATTTAAATATTTTTCCTCCGATCCTTTTAGTGCAAATTGTTGGTTAGAGGTAGTATTGATATTTGGGTGGGAAACAATTTTAAAGGCTATAAAATAATAAGGTTAATGTGGCTATGCTGACACTGTTTTCGTTTAATAAAAACGAGATTTTTGTAAATGCTGTTTGTGTACGGTAAAAACAAAGGTCTTTTGCTATAAACTCATAAAACTTACGTAAGTATTTTGTCAGGTTAGAAATTTATTTTTTTATGACAACTCCGATTAAACTTTCACTATTGTAGGCAACCAGAAATACTTTCGCACAAACAAAGCCGCCTGTGATGAAATGTTGTTTGATTATTCTTTTTTATTGGCAACAACATCGTTTTTATTTATCTTTTACTAATGCCCCTTTTGCTAACAAGGATAGAAAGAAACTGGATTCCGCTGGGATTTTATCAGGAAAAAAAGAATTTTGCGATGACTAATCTTTCGAAGTATATAACCAGCAATACGTCCACAAGCAAAGAATGTACGATAAAAATTTGAACAAATCCTTTTTTTATTTGTCTTTGTCTAATGCACTTACGCCAACACGAATAGAAAGAAATCTGATTCCTCCGTGATTATCAGGAAAGAAAAGATGAATATTGTGATCACTAAAATATGTTCTGGTGTAAACGGTCCATGGAACTGACCAATAGGGTTAATTCTTGTTCAATTGTTTTTTCTGTCATCATTCTCAAAACCAAATGGATACCGTATAGTCAGACAGACCGCTTGTCAAAATTTCTAAGAGATCATTTAAAAAATTATTGTTTTCAAAACCCCTACCTTGTTATTTATTATGGTGTTTTTCGTTTAAAAAATCGCTGAATTGAGAGTTTATCAAAACTTTAAAAAAATTTATATTAGTTTGCTAAATTAAGTCAAATGAAAATATGAAAATTCGCATGATGCTGCCGAACTATATTTTAGCAGGTACTACGATTTTATGTCCATTATAAATTTATCTTTGACTTTTTCCTATATTCATTCTAGATATCCAGGCAGAAGGCAACCTTTCCCCGATATATTTTCTAGAATTAAAAAAAATTAGCTAATTATGGTGCGTTTAAGCATCCAAGACCAAAATCCTATAATAAAGAAAATCGAGAAATCGACGAGGTTAACGTTTTAGGCTGTATAGAGAAACAACTCGTACTTCGTGTAGGGCTATTGAGAAAGAAATTGGAGTGAAGGAGGCTCGAGTACAAACTATATTACACAAATATAAATTTAGACCATATAAAGGCAAAATCGTTCAGCATTTAGATCCTGGGGATGCTGAATATCGTTTCATTTTTTGCAATTTTATTGGGTTTTTGCAGCTAACTCAAGCTAATGTGAATTTTGGAAGATTTGTGATATGGTCCGATGAGGCGTATTTTACAAGCTTTGGTATTTCCAATAGACACAATACCAGACATTGGTATCAAAAAAAACCATCATCTTTACTTTGAGCGGGGAAGATTCGGTTTCAGCGTGGCTTGTTTTATTTTGGGAAGGCAACTAACTTATAGAATTTATGAGGGAAGCATTCCAGCAAATCGTTACCTGGGTAAATTGCAAGATGTTGTACCTGAATTGTTAGATGATGGTCCCTTGGTTACTTAAACAATATATATTTCTAACAGGACGGCTGCCCATAATGCCGGAATAATACGCTCTTTTTTAGAAATTAATTTTCATGAAAAATGGATAGGAACCAACGGACCTGTAAGATAGCCACCACGATCACCCGATCTTTTCGTCCTTGACTTTTTTTGTGGGGTTACTTACAAAATAAAGTTTACAAGTCTCGACATCGCACTATGGAAGAACTGCCTGAAACCATTACACTCGAATTTCAAAATTTGCAGGGACGATCGATCATACTTTTAAATTGTCTTTCGGCAAATAAGTAAAATGTGCGAGTTTTGTGTTAGAGAAAACGGTAACAATTTTGAGCAACTTTTGTGGTTTATAAAATATAAACAAGGATTTTTTCATTTATATTTTAAATTTACTAAAAAACATCTGTTTCCTGTTTTATCTAAATTTGTTTGGAACAGTGAATTTTTTTATTCCATGTTTAATTGAGTTGTTATTGGGATTTAAAATTTTAAAAATAAACCTCAATGTTAGTTAAATATCTCTATCATTTGTTTCAAATCATTATATCACGGCCTACTATGAAATATTGGACCCTCTTTTTTAGTTGTAAAATTCGGAAGTTATTCCAAAAGATATATATTTTTGAAAAGCTTATGAAAAAAGCAATCGAATGAAAACAAAATATACAGGGCGTCCCATTTTAAAAAATTGAACTTTGGTTTTTATCTTTAAATTCGTCCCTTCTAGAAAGAAATTGATTACGCCACTCTACGCAAAACACCATAATAATCAGTTTTTACCTTAACGATAAGTTAAAAGGCAACTGAGATACAAGGGATGCTTGTAAATGACACATTTTTAAAATCGTCCTGTATCTCAGAGACGAAGGGTGCTATGAAGATTCTGTTTGTAGCATCATACGTTTCATGAAAAAGTAGCGCAGTATTGCGAAAACCGCAGCTCTCTATCTTTAAAGATAACCAGATACCCTGCAAAGGTGTCGAAAATTGGAGATCCCATGTTGTTATTAATTAAACACTTCCCTTTCCCCATATTATGCACCTATTTTACTATATAACCAGTGAATCAGTAATATTTGTTTTAGATAAATAGATACCTAACGGAGCAAAGAGTAATTTAGAGCAAAAATAGACCAAATTAACTTATTAAATTATCCACCCTGTATCTGGGAGATCAAAAGTGCCTTTATATCAGCGGTAAAAGTCTTAGCTACATGTAAAATATAGGTTTAGTAAAATTACTCGTTTTTGAGTTAGAGTTAGAGCAACGAAAATAGAAATTAATTTCTAAGGTACCTACCCACCTTGTATACGCTTCACAGGAGGTGTAGCCCGTTTTGACCCAGGGCCATGCCCAATCTATAGGCAAATTTCATGTTTTATGGCCACGTTTTCGCACCAATAGGCAGACCGACGGAAATGGGAAACTATGTTTTTCGTGAGCTCGGGAAGAAAAAAAATCTGATGTATTAGGTATATTAGGTTTGGAAAATATATCTTTTCCTGTGCGTGACTGACTGAGGATGGCCAACTAGCCGGATACGATATATTTTGTAAAATAATTGTTTCTTATTTTATATTTTAGAATATTTGTTTTTTTTTTGTTTTATTATTATTACTTTAATTAGCTTTTACCCGCGGCTTCGCTCGCGTATGTTATATCCTTTATGTATTACTGATATTTGTAACGCACTTTGTATCTTATGAAAAATCAGCCCCTTTCTATTTGTAAAATAAATTCCAGTTCGGTTTAATGTTAGTTTCCATTGTACAATATATAACCATGACACACCCTGTATATGACTAGTACACAACCTACCCAAGCTAATAAACGTTTTCGACTGGCTGTTGTGATGGTCATGATTGGCAGGTAAATAATAGAACAAACTTTATTTGTTAACCAATTGGTTGACAAATGAAGTTTATCTATTGTTTAAGTGTCAACCATAACCGTGACCACAGGCAATTCGAAAACGCTATATGTCCTTCTCATTAACCTGTTAACTTTGTTTTATGATATAGGTGAGAAAATATGGATTTAATACTCACCCAAATGTGGAGACAGTTAGTGACAAAAACCGTGAATCAATAATACAGGCCTGCGATGGTAAAATTGTCTTAAATCTAATTGTTTTATAGTTTTTTTGGCGATGATTACGGGAAGATAGAAAAAAAAATGCCATCACGTAGGGTTTTTTCACAATAAACGATTTTTGTTTCGGCATTAGACAAAATTCAGCTAATTTAATGGTAATTCGTATGATCATAGCCTTTTTAAAAATAGGCAGTAGTTTATTTTTCATACAGAACAGAAATTTAACAAAGAAGGAAAGGTACCAAAAGAAGCTTTGCAGGTCAACGAAAAAGATACCATAAAGATTTATAATAATTTTCTGTAAACTTTAAATGCTTTTTGGATCATATTTAAGTCGATTTTAGTTCTAAATCATTTGCCAACACTCTGCAGTAATAAAACTTTAATTAACCAACATCTCATTTTGTGTACTTTCTTAAAATTTTAGTACCTAACCTTATTTGAAATCAGCACTAGAAACAATACTAAGTTTACCTAAAAGATTTAAAACAATTTTCACAAAGTATGTTTTTGCAGGCCTGTGTAATCAATTGCAGTTTCTCGTTAAAAGGGTTTCCACTGCTTTGCACGGTCTTTTTTATAATTTAAATACTCTAGCGCCATCTGTATTGACATGTATTATATTATGTCTCACGATGTAGAGTACTTTATAAGCAAACTTCCTTGAATATATAGTACTCTGCATCGTTTCTCCACAATATTAAATCCCTCGACAATGTATGTGGTGATTGTAAAAATATAATATTTAATTGTGTATCCCACAGGCACTACCAATCAAATCGCGATACAAAGTAGCATTTATTCTGTGACCTAAGCTTCTTGGGTGTATAGTTTCATCGCGCTCTGCTGTTTTGTTGAGATGTGATTGAGTAATAAACAAACAAGCAAACAATCAACCAACGTACTAACCAAACAAACAAACATATTTTCGCATTTATAACATAAGTAAGAGTCTCTCTCTGTAAATATAAAATAGAAAGTCTTGACTAACATATGAACGCCCAGACTAAACCACTGGGCCTAAATATCAAATTTGGAATATACATTTCTCATTCCTAGACGCCATTTTTCAAAATTCCAACTCCTAAGGGCAATGACATCTTTACCGTAAGGGCACGTGGGGGACGATCCCAGGGCCCCCGGGTTGAAATTCCGAAATGCCGAAACCCATGTCCATTACGGTGTTTTAACTTTCTAAGAGGGCCCCCAAACTCTGTGTGCCCAAGGGCCCCTGCATGGCCTAACACGGCCTTGTCTAAGGGAGTGAAAAATGGTAAAGAAATTGTTCACGGGGTATGTGCCGATACTGTCAAGAAATATTCTCTGTAACATCGATACCTTTCAGCAGTAGTAATATTCCTTTCAGGTGTCTGACGCCCCGGAGCGAGTCGCCCCGGAGTAACTCGACACCGTTCCGAAAGGAACAATTGACAAGTTTGACATTAAGCTCAAGTCATAAGTGATGCACGAGAGGGCAGGGGGGGATAGGGATCGAACGGTTCAGGTGCTTGATGCACAAATTGAATAGAACAACTGTGTGCTGCTCTGGAGCCGTACGGGAGCTCCTCCTTGGGGTGAAAGGAAGACACCTAGTGCTCGTGTACAGTCAATGCCCACTTAAACACAAGCCTCAGCGCTAAATCGTTGCGTCATCGTATGAAGGTCGATAGAATCATGTTTCAGTAGTTAAAATGGTTGTTATCTAGCATTATTAAATATTAAAAATGGCTGAGAGGCATAAAAACAGTATTTTCAAGTAACGATGGAATTTTTGTTCAATAATAATAAAGTAGTTAATAAGTAAAGTTTAGATCGCATTTGTTTGTAACCCATAATAAATAAACTAATAATAAACTGTCTTTCTTAGGTTTGCTTAGGTTTGCTTGGGTTTGATTGGGTAAATGACCGGAACCGCTGGTTAGAGCACATGTTTTCAAATAAAAAAGTTATCCTTTGGTCCAAATATAATCAATAACCCTGATATTTCTTTTCATTGATCGATTATGATGTTAGACTATTTTTGTAACCAGTTTGTTTGGAAAATTGTTAAATGGCTGTATTTGCAAAATACATTGTAGTTTTTGTAGATCTCAAGTCCCAGTAAAAACTGAACCAGAGGAAACTGGAAATGATGTTGTCTATCAGGAATGGGAATTAAAAAACGAAAACGTGGATATCAAGGAGGAAGAACTAACTGAAAATGCAATTGTGTAAGTACTTGTTTTGCTAACTACATTTTCTTAAAAAAAATATAAAGTTTAAGTTTCTTTTATTGTATTATTATATTATTTTGATATAAAATTATCTGTATAACTCAGCTTATATATAAAATGTATAAAGTACATATTTATAACCTAAGATTGATTAAACTATTAACTAAGTGATAAAATAAACCATCTTCCAGCTTTCAAAATTCTGGTTTATATATTATTTTAAAAATATCAGTTTATTACTGAACACTTAAGGATCAGATATTGGGCGTGTAAACAGTATTGAAGGTTTGGACCGATTTCACAAGAGGGGGTTATCGATTTGACCCCTATATGTACACCTATGTATTTTTATTATTATTTTTTTAGGTATGTTCACTCATGATTTTCCGATTTCGATGGGTTTTTGTTTTGTTTTGTAGATCAGTTCGCCCGAAGGGTCCCATTTTAGGTTTTTTTTTTGCTGGTGTGAGTGGTAACTGGACAGTTACGAAAACTAAAAAAAAACTCGCGAAGATTCACAATTTTTTCGTGTGTACTTCCGAATGGCCGCACCGGTTTCAATAATTTTTTCCCGGCTGTGTTAAGCATGACGCCTCGGTAGTTTTTTTTGGTATTTATGAAACAAAACTTTGTATTAAGTGCAAAAATTTAATTAATTAGCAAAGCGCTTTCGACCCTATAGGTCATGTCAGTGCTTCTGGTCAGGATGCCAGTCAGAAATCCATTTGAACGAACAACAGTTGTTCATTCAAATGGATTTCTGACTGGCATCCTGACAAGAAGCACTGATGATGACCTATAGGGTCGAAAGCGCTCTGCTAATTAATTAAAAATTTGCACTTAATACAAAGTTTTGTTTCATTCATACATTTCTTTTTGGCATTTGACTTTAAAAAAATATAAAAGGTAGGGGGTAAGACTAAGAGGGGATACAACCGGAGTGGCGACTTGCAAAAATGTTGACTAATATGTCATTTTCGGGGTTATTGAGGTCAGGAAATCTAATTTTGTATAACAAATGGTAAATAAATTACTGGAGGGGGGAGGGGGGGGGGGGAGGGATAAAAAAGGGCGGTTAGGAATTTCTCCAAAAATAGTAACTAATGACGTGGTTTTCGAAGTTATCGAGGTCAGAAAATCTAACTGCCTAATAAATGGTAAAGGAGTGGGGCTAGATAAAGATAGGAACAAAATAAAGCAGATGGTATGAGTGCGATGAAATGTATCGATAAAAGAGTTAGTTTGTCTAAAACTCTATGTAATGTATTATTTTTTAGTGATACTGGGGTAAAATAAGTCCGTATTGAAACATCAGTACAAATAAGAAAAGGGGGAGATAAGAGGAAGGGAGGGGGAACAGGTTCACTTATATAAATGTATGAGCCTGAAAACATGCCATTTTAAACTCATTATCTCGCAATGAAAACGCCATTAAAAAATAACTGAAACATTTTTTTCGATGTATTTTTCCTCAGCTTTCCGATGGTGTAATTTGTTTTTCAGAATTCCGCTTCCTTAACCTCCAAAAACACTAAACGTGCTATATCTCGAGAAACGCCATTTTTATCTTTCTATTCGCTAAATAATAATATGCCCTATGCGGTTTTTCAATCGTTTTTGAAATATTTCAAATTAAAAATTATTTCGCATAAATATATTTTAAACGTAACTATGCAGGTAACTATCCAGGATCCATACCTTTTTAAATTTTCTTCGTAGGTAAGTCAAAGTTAATGTCGAGGTTGACAATAATACTTTAATAACCGTGAATTTATAATTTTATTTTTATGCAAAATGAGATATTCTGTTAAATAAATGTTGATTTTTATTAGTTATTAATATTTGAAAGCAATAACCAGTGATTATAAACAATAACAAATGAATTATAACATATAAATGTTAACATTGCCGAATAAATATCAAAAAATTTTTTCAACATGTCCGCCTTTTAATTCTTCGCGCTTTTCATACATTCTTCTCTGCCTCTGAAATGGGTTTATAATACTTTCAGTATCATTTTCGTTCAGATTTCTTAATTCATTTATTACCTTCCTTTGAATTTCTTCAATGTTTTCATTATGATTGCTGTATACGACATTTTTCAAATGACCCCAAAGAAATGTATTTAAAGGTGTGAGGTCTGGGCTATTTGCAGGCCAATGTAACATTCCATATCTACCGATCCATTCGTTATACTGATGGTTTAAAAAATTGCGAACCTCATATTATGAGGAGGCATTCCGTTGTCACAGATTGCTTTCTTTTTATACCTATGTCAGATTAAGCGAAGTGAATCCGCGACAATACGACACGTGGGCTCTTATAAATTTATCTAGATTAAACTATACATATGACTATACATGAGACGCGTTTTCGCGGTCACAGTAACATTCAAATGGAAGGACGCAAAAGTTAGTGAATATTATTACAAAGCTCTATGTAACTCAAACCTCACACAGCCTCTGTTGTAGCCTCTTTAGAAAATCGAAGAACTGTAAGTCGTCGCCATTTACAGAACTCTCATGTCGCGTCGCCTCTCTCTTGTCACCGACGGGCCAACGAAGTTCAAACTTATATTTAAATGCTTTTAATTGCTATTTAATGAAACCACTTGTTTTTGTACAACATCTAATATCTATAACATCTATATATTAAGTAAAAAGGAAACATACTATACTTTTACAAACAAAAATATAATAAATGACGTAAATAAAAGTATAACAAAGAAAAATAAAGAATGCAAAAAAGTGAATTGAACAATGATATGGACAAGCGTTTACTATAACAACAGAACTCGAATCAAAAAGATATAAAACGATCATTGAAAGGAAATATAATAAAAACCCCTCATTACTGTCAACTATAATGTTAAAAATGTTAGTTCACATCTGTACCCATTATTTTAAATAAATGGAACCCCTTACTACATATTAAATTAAGATCTTACTCGACGCGACGCGCGATCCAACACACTTAAAATGCCCGTTAAGAACCACTTATTTTGACTATCACGCTCAACGCCCGGTTCGAGAGTCCCTTTTCCAAACTTCCCAAAAAACCCTTAGGTACCCATAAGATCTTCCTTCTTAATCTCCGCCCACTTAGACCTAGAATTAGCATGGTATAGAGGCGGGCCAGTGCCGAATTTTACACAAAAAGAAATTAAATTTGTTCTCTGACTAGAAACATCGTTTATCATATAAAGGTTAAAAAATTATACTAACTTAAACTAAGGCTTACTTTGAATACGTGATCGAAAAAAAAACCTTTATTTCTTACGTTCCAGAGGTCAAAAAATAATACATTTAAAAGCCTTTCCATATATGGAATTCGAATCTGTAATCTCTGCAGTTACTTATATCTATATTGTCATTCCATCTTTTTCTACAAAGAAGAATATTCGTTATATCGCGATAATTAGCAAATCGCCAAAAAGTTTAATTGATACGACACTGGTCTTATCTTATGCCTTTTTCGAACAAGACAAGTAATAAAATTGGATACTTTTATTACTGCTTCGCGCAAACGAATCGTCCCTTTGGTGATATCTGATACTTTTTTTTTTAATAGGGAAATATAAATATTTAATATTGCCAAGTTTAGATTACAATCTTCATTCAAGCTTTTACGACTTTTTGGTCGTAATCCTCTCGTAATGTAAACTATATGCCAAAATTTTGAGAAAAGAGCTTAAAGTGGGTAAAAAGAGTTCTTAAAGTGGCATTTCGTCGAGAATATCTTCGATTTCATTTTCTAAAAAATAGATAGCGCTGGCCAGTTAATGCTCCCCGAAAAAAGAATGGTCCTAGAATTTTATGTTGTAATATCCCACACCAAACGTTGATTGAATTACGCCCCTGAAAAGCAATATCTTCGACGGAAAGGGATTTTCATCCGAACAAACATGAACATTTCGTCTATTAAACATTCCCGCAGTTGAGAAAGTTGCTTCGTCTGTCCAAACCATAGTATGAAATAAATTAGGAACTTGCCGCATTCTTTCGTTAATATTTGTATATCTCCTTTCTTTTTGATCGGCACTAAGCTTTCGAACTGGCATAATTTTATATGGGCTATACCAATAGCGTAGCCAGGAACACTCTCGGAGGGGGGGGGGGGGGATAACAAAACGACATACTTTTATTTCCTTTTTCTCTTTTGAATACAAAGCTTGTATAAACTTTGGATTTGGGGGGGGGGGGGGGTAACCCCAACCCCCCTCCCCTGAATACGCCACTGCTCTATACTTAAAATACTTGAACTTTCTTCGGACTGTTCCATAAGTCAAAATTTTATCTCTTCCATATCTGAGATACCGCACACCATCGGGAATTTATTTTTTCGGATTCTCTTGAAAATATAATAAAATCGTTAGGTCTCTTTCTTCATTTCTTTCTCTTCTTCTTTTTGCATTGCCCAGAATTTCCCTTTCTTCTAGTCTTCTATTTGCTTTTATTATGTTGTTTAATGATGGAGTTCTTTGTCCCTCTTCAATACTTTGTTCATATTGTCTTTGAGCCGCTCTAACACTATTGTTATTTTTTAAATATAATTTTAACATTTTGTATCTCATTAATAGAATAACTCATTTTGCATAAAAATAAAATTATAAAGTATTATTGTCAACCTTGACATTAACTTTGACTTACTTACGAAGAAAATTTAAAAAGGTAGCAGGTATTTCGTTCGCAACCTGGATAGTTACGTTAAAGTATATTTATGTGAAATAATTTTTAATTTGAAATATTTGCAAAACGATTGAAAAACCGCATAGGGTATGTTATACAAAATCTGTCTAGAACTTCTCCTAGAATCCAAAAATATGATAAAAATCATAAGATCCAATTTAAAATAAGCGAGAGAATTGATATTTTGTACTATATTTTTTTTTATTCGATGCTCAATTGTTTTGCTGATAGGATATATAAATGATCCATAAAAATCCCCAAAACTTTCATGTTTAACATTTTTTCCCATCTTTAAAAATAAAAAAGTTATAAGGCCTGTTCACTTTTATTTGGATATCCCTGTACGACACACATCTGAACGAATCGCGCATTAAGTTTTACGGATTGACGCCGGCCTTGCGTAGAAATTAATTTGAGGGTAGTTTATCTCCCGGGTGGAGGTTGGGATTGTCAAGGTTTATGTGGTCCAACTCTTTGGGGTAATGATTTCCTGTATGCAAAATTTTAGCTTTATAGGCCTTTGAGTTTTTGAGATATTTTTGGCCGTAAGTCGAATCCCACCGGTAATAAAATGAGACCTGTTATCTATCAAATTCTAAAAAAGCAATTAATTTTTCAATCATGGCCGATTTCAATATGCACAGTAGATGTGGCCAAAGAATAGTATATCTAATTCACAGTCTGTATTGTTTCGGGCGACCGAAATTGAGGACACACTTTCGCTTTTCCAACCTTTATTTACTGACGATTCCACAACAACCTCTTTCCTGACAAGTCAACGCGCTTCTTAGACTAAATACAAAATCAACATTTCCTATCCACTTTTATATTTACAATTTTTTATTTTACTCTTTGTTGTAGTGTGTCGTCTGGTGGAAGTAATCAAGAAAAACAAAGGTACAAATGTCATGTGTGGGATTGCCAGACAAATCAGAACCAACATTTAAAGAGGCCCCAGTTGAAGCACACGGACCCTGAAGAGACTGATTACTTTAGATGCAATAAATGTGAATATCGAACAATTAGAATAAGAAATTTAAGGAACCACATCTTAAAGCACCACAACCCACAAAAAGTCGATTTGTTTGGATGTGACAGGTGTGAATATCGAACAGTTAGGAAAGATCTTTTAAAGAACCACATTTTACTGCACCACAACTCACTAAAAGTAGGTTTGTTTGGATGTGACAACTGTGAATATCAAACAGTTAGAAAAGATCATTTAAAGAACCACATCTTACAGCACCACAACCCACAAAAAGTTGGTTTGTTTGCATGTGACAAATGTGAATTTCGAACAGTTAGAAAATGTAATTTAAAGAACCACATCTTACAGCACCACAACCCACAACAAGTCGGTTTGGTTGAATGTGACAAATGTGAATATCGAACATTTTCTAAGTATAGTTTAAGGAAGCACTACTTGAAACATAAATCCCCTCAAGAAGTTGTATTATTTAGATGCGACAGATGTGAATATCGAACATTTAGGAAAGATTACTTAAGCGCCACATCTTAAACCATGAAAACTCAAAAGGAGCCGATTTGTTTGGATGTGACAAATGTGAATATCAAACATATTGTAAGTCTTATTTAAAGACTCACTACTTGAAACATAAAACTCCCGAAGAAGTTAAATTATTTAGATGCGACAAATGTAATTTTCACACACGTTATAAAGCTTATTTCAAAATTCACTGCTTGAAACATAAAAACCCCGAAGAAGTCGAATTATTTAGATGCGACAAATGTGAATTTCGAGCAGTTAGGAAAGATTACTTAAAGCGCCACATCTTAAAACATAAAAACTCAAAAGAACTCGATTGGTTTGGATGTGACAAATGTGCATATCGAACAATTAGGAAAGATCACTTAAATCGCCACATCTTAAAACATAAAATCCCTAAAGAAATCATTTTGTTTCGATGTGACAGATGTGAATATCAAACACGTTTTAAGTCTAATTTAAACAGACACTACTTGAAATGTAAAACTTCCGAAGAAGTTAAATTATAAAAATGCGACATGCTATTATGAAACACGTTATAGAGCTTCTTTTGAAAGCCACTTCTTAAAACATAAAACCCTGAAGTCGTCGAATTATTTAGATCAGGCAAATGTGTGTATCAAACAATTAGGAAAGCTCATTTAAAGCGCCACATCTTATAGCACCACAAACCACAAGTAGGCGCGACGCTGAATCGGCCATTATGACATGACGCAACACTAACGCAAATAACATATACAAATTATTTTTGGAAGCGGCAATTCTGGGTCTTAAAGTTAAAAATATGTTAAATATTTAGGCGCCCTGTATTGATTGAGTTACGCAGTATATTACTTATTTTCATTTCCCATGGGGGTGTAAGCTAGTACACGACATTTCACAATGATTATTATCTCTTTTTTAAATTTACGTATTTATGGTATATGGGAAACCCATCTTGGGTAAAAGACAGTTGGCGTAGGAATTGCTTTAAAGGGTTGCGTGTTACTTTTTGGTCAGACAATTTTGACAAATTACGTTAAATGACACGAGATTCGGAAATAATTTGATCGTAGTATACTAATTCATTGTGTTTTATGTTTGTTTGATTTAGGTTTCTTCTGTTCTAAAAGTGACCGTTTCTATGCATTTTTCTTTGTTTCCTTCATTTTAATTTCGACCAATCAGAAGCTAGAATTTTTATGTCAAAAATGATTTTTAAACAGAACAATTGTTTACAGCTCCTGTCAGCGACCAAAGCCGGCGTCCCACGCATACGATTTCCGACGTCCGGTATCCGAAAATTGTTTTTCGTACGAAAATATTTCGCATATCCCATGGACACGTTATCGTGTCCAAATTTCTGCAAAAAACGATTTAATAAATTGTGATAAGCTCCTTGTACCTTTCGAGTTTTGAAAATGTTTCTCATCCAAGATCTTCTTGGTCTTTGTTTTTTTTTTCTAGCAGGTTTATGTTTATTTTTTTGGATAATTATCAAAAGCGATAAAAGTAGTACATTATTGGCACTACAAATAAATATATTTTTTACGACAATGCCTCAGATATCTATTCATTGTTAAATATCCAGAAATCACTCAAACCGAATAAAAATAAAAACAAAATGTCAAAAATGAAGAAAAGTGAGGTTAAAAAACATCCGATATCGAACAAAAGTTAAACCAGATTTAACTCGTACGACGCATCGTGGATTGCTAAAAATCTTAAGATGAAATTAGCCGCCAAAATTTTCATCCAATGAGGGCACCGTCGGATCATCGTATCGTCGGAAATCGTATGCATGGGATGCCGGCTTTATTCGATTTTGCATGCATATCAAAATTGCATCTAATTTTTCCGTAAAAAGTGTTGCGAGGCACTTTTGTTGAAAAATTACATTAGCAGCGTATTTCTTGGTATTTTTTAAAAATTAGATGCACGCTCTTTTATGAATAACCGCACATCACAAATATTTTTGTCTCAGGTAATATTACTTTACTGTAATTATTTTTGACACCTGTTTGTCATATTTTGCCGCGGGTAAGAAATCGAATAAGTTACTGACAGGAGTTGTCAAATATTTTTTCTTCCGATTGGACGAAATTAAAACGAAAGAAATAGTCGAAGAAACAAGTCAAACAAATACTATACCATATCCAATTTGATTTGATAATGATGACAGAAACCCATTTTACAACGGAGAGATCAATTTCTCTCTCTGTCTCATGTTCTTTCTCATTTTGTTTTCTCTCTCATACTCGTAAAATTTTTACAACTGGTAGAAAGACTAGAAAGTTAGGTTATGAGAAACATAAACACATATACGTATTACTACTATATTGTTAGCATCCAATCTACCCGTTGTTAAAATTTGAAGCAAAGATAAAATCTGCTTTTCATTGGTTTTGTACCACGTGATCTCTCAGCACTTTTGAAGTTTTGACGGAACTGTCACTGTCAGTTCTGACAGCAGTTTAAAATGTGAGCTTGTCGGTTTCCTTTTCGTCTTTTTACCTTTCAAAAGTAAAGATTAATGTGTTTTTATTTGTGAAAAGTGGATTAAAAGTGAATTATTATCCTATTTACGATAATGGCATAGCTAATGTACCGATAATGCCAGTTTTAAGCAGCAAGAAGTGAAGAAATTACTTGTAGTTTTAGCGGCGGATATTCTTCACAAGAATGTAAACTGAAGAGTGAATACACCATTTTTAATTTTTAATTTGAGATTTTGGGGGGAAACGGGTAAGAAGATTATGTAAATAAAGCGAGGCATCGTTTGAAAATCTAAAAAAAAACACATTATTTAAGCTCGAATTAAAACTCAAAATACGTAAGTATAATTTATTGTAATCATTAATTTATATATAATACATTATAATTAGAATCAAAATCTTCTTAAATAATTAATTACCTACCTATGTAAAATCACTTTGTCTTTCTCAACTGACCGTCGACATGCGAAACAAGATCTTATTTTCTATCTAAAATATTATTAACTCTGTTTCGATGTTGTACTTTAAAGTATATAATAATTTGTACTTACTGGTTTTTCTGATATTTTGTTATAAATTAAAATAAATATTCACAAAATATCGCTACGGCGAAATCGAAGGCTTGTTAGATTCAAATTGGAACTTTTGAATATGACAAGCGCGAGCAGCCATGTTGTCGTATTTGGTGTTCTGATTAGCGGACGGTACGTAGTATTGAGTTCACTGGCTGGACAAATCACGTGGTGATTTATGAGGGATGTTCAGGACATCACGTGACTGGTTAGCAATTGTTTCGAAAGGCTACGTCTTTGATTCAACATTTTTTCGTCGTTCGCTATATAGTGGTAATACGTACCTATGTATATGCATAACATGACATATTATTTCAAGCCTGTCCCATAAGTTGTTTTTGCAGTGTAAAAATATACCTAAAAAGTTTATATAGTAAAGTATTAGCAGCTTAAATTCCTGTGTTCTGTGAATCTGCGACTGACTAAGAACTATTAAAATATTACGCAAGGTACATATTTGTTCTTGTTTACATTACTTGGAACGGGCGTTATGCGAATGAGTAACACCAACGCCGACCCGATATAAAGTTGAGAACAGAAGGCATCACAGAAGATTTGTTTAGTTATTGAGAAAGGAGTACCAGTTGCGCCCTAGAAACGTTTAGTTTCAGTTTAAAGCTGAAGTCGCAATGCCATAACAAAGTGTATCTATCCTTCTGGAACTTCACAGTTAAAAATAATTATGAAGCTACTTGGTATATTCGATTAAACAATTTTTATCGCGTCTTCAACTCACACAAGCGTTACTGTTTGCAGGTAGGCTGTATTATAGATCCATTTTGTTATATAATATATCGGAGAATAGGGAATATTTTTTAACCTTATAAATTGTTTATCTTGATTAAAATATTTACTCATTTCTCCTATTTTTTCTTTATTTATTTCGGAACTTTTTCTCCAATCCTTCTATTGCAAATTATTGGTTAGAGCGAGTATCGTTCCTTGGAGGGGTAGGTAGGAAACAATTTTAAGTAGTATAAAATAATAAGGTTAAATGCTGACACTGTTTTTGCTTAATAAAAACGAGATTTTTGCAAATACTGTTTGTGTTCAGTAAAAACAAAGGTCTTCTGCTATAAAATCATAGAACTTCCATAAGTATTTTGACAGATTAGGAATTTGTTTTTATGACAATTCCGATTCAAAACTTTTAAAGTAGACAACCAGAAATATTTGCACAAACAAAAGCGGCTGTGATAAAGTGTTTGGTTATTCTTTCTTATTGGCAACAACATCGTTTTTATTTGTCTTTTACTAATGCCCCTGTTGCTAACAAGGGCAAAAAGAAATCTGATTCCGTTGGGAATTTTACCAGGAAAAAAATAATTTTACGTTGACTAATCTTTCAAAGTAAGCAATACTTTCACAAGCGAAGAAGGTACGATAAAAATTTGAATTTGCTCATTTTTTATTTGTCTTTTTCTAATGCACTTTTGCCAACACGAACAGAAAGAAATCTGATTCCTCCGTGATTATCAGGAAAGAAAAGATGATTATTGTGATTGAAATGTGTTCTGATGTAAACTGTCCATGGAACTGGCCAATAGGGTGAATTCTTGTTCAGTTGTTTTTTCTGCCATCATTTTTGAATTAAATTGGACAGAATATAGTTGGCGCTTGCCGCCTCGTACCGCGTAACGTCACAATGGCCGATTTGCGGTCCATCTCACAAAGAATTAATTTCGTCAAACTTAAAAAGATTGAAATAAATATTTCAGCATTTTCAAACAAAGTTATTCCTTATACATACCATTGTGTGATGTTAACATTACGGGTAACTTGGTCAAATGGAAACTTCCTAAATATTATTTATAATTATAATATTATATTGTTATTTCCATGGATTTATATAATATTGTTTTGTAAGCATTTGTAGAAATTATTGAGTGTCATAAAACAGGCAGATATTTAGGTCGTAAAATTTATTATCGTCTAATAAGTAAGAGTAATAAAACCTAAGAGTTAAGACTTTTATTTGGTTTACCTGCCCACCTCATCCTGTAAATAGCGCGAATATAGAACAATATTGATGTAATTATTTTTTTCTAAAAATAAAATCTAAAAGAATGTTTTTTTTTATAGTTAATATAAATCCGAAAATAATAATTTCCGTTTTTAAAAAATCAGACGCCCATCAAAACAAAACTTTTAGAAACCAATAATTGCATTTCTATTTATCTCTATACAGGGACTTATCAGATTCACTGCATTTATTGAAACTGATAAATCCTGGTATGAATTCAGATTAAAGAAAAATATTTATAAATGGCGCTTCCTAATAAGGTGGTAATCGCCCCTTCAACTTTCTCCAAATAGCGGTACCCGCCACTGGCAAGAAACATCTGATACCGAATAAGTTGCCAGTTCTATCAAGTTATTTTTTCTTTTTACAGGTCAGCGTAAGAAGTAATGTTATTGTTACCTTTGTAGTAAAATCCCTTTAAAATGCACTTCTTTTGAAAACGATTAAGATTACCAAACACCAATATATCAAAAAACACCGACAACACAGTACAGCCATTAATTCATTGCAAGAAACCAATATTTGACTGATAATTTACCCCTAACAAAAGTTCCAATAACGAATTAAACACAATACTTAAAATATTCCACGGTATTTTGTTACTATTGTCTCTACCCGCACTAATAAAAACTTAAAACTAATGTTTCTTTAAAGTAAAATATCTGTACAATGCACTTCCCTTATTAGAAATATTTTTATATTAAACTTTAAACACATAGCCATTAATAAAAAAAAAACGTTCCACTAACCAATAGGGAATATGCATATAACCCAAATAAATCTGAAATATTTTTTTTATATTCTCTACATAAATTAAATGTTCATGGCGGGTGCTGTTATCCATTTATTTTGGTCTTTATTAACAAAAAAAAAAGGATTTAAAACTGCAAATTTTCGCGCGAATTTCGAAACTTGTAAAACGTGATCCCATTGGCTGTGTCGTCAAAACTGAACTTATGACTCATCATGAGTACATGGCGAATTCCAGTGTTGTAGAGTCATCCAAACCTCAATAAAAATGGCATTTAATGCGTAGGTAACTCATCCAATGAAATATCCCTGCACTTAAAGTAGAAGGTTCCTAAAATCTTATTCATGTATACTTTAAGCCGAAATCGGTCCAGGAACCTTTCAATTTTGCAACCAACATTGGCATTGTTGACATATCTTAATAATTTCAACTGCAATTCTTTATTTTCATGGCAATCTTGGAAAATTCAAAAATTTTCAAATTTTAGATGTCCCCGATGCAAATAAACCTTTTTATTTATAACTTTACCGAAAAAATAAGCGATTTAAATTAGTATTCTTAGATAAAAATAGCGAGTTTTTGCCACCTCACGCAAACTCTCACGCAAAGCGCTAAATCGCCTGAAAACGGTTTACAAGCCGCAAAATTTTAGGGGGTCTTGGATTTTCAGGGCGCTGAACATGTGTGAGAAAGAAACAGCTATAGTGTAGCAAAAGACGAATATATGAAGTTAAGGGAAGGTGTGCGCTATGTTGCCACATCTTAACGGGGTTTGTTTCATTGAAACACGCAATTATACGAGGTTTATGGGAGCTTTTACTTTAATTCCGCCGTTATTACGATATCTTGTCTTGTGTCTTTAAGCAGCGAAAAAAATAATAATTTGCAAAATTATTCAGCCACATTCTCCAACGCTAGTCCGGTCTAATTTGACAACCAAAAGTTTTAAACTGACAAGTGTAAGAATAAGACAACTAAGTTTTATATTATGAACTTATTTCTGAGCTTTTTCGTAAATTTATCAAGACAAAGACAATTTTAGTACGTATATTCAACAATAATAGAACTAAATTCATTACAGCAACTCATTCCAAGATGAAAATCATTTGGAAACCAAGTAAATCGCTGAAATATCCGAATAATTCATAAATTTTCAATGACGTCTTATTAACAATGACAGGACAAAAACCTGTCAAAACAAAACTGATCAACTATAAGATCTTAATTTAAACGAGTACTAAATCTGAAACTTTCTTAGTGAATCTGAACGATTATGTTTAAATATGTTGATACTTTGTATGGTTTTATTTCCGTATGGAATATGCAAGAAACATGCTGACACACGGAAATAATTCTGTCTAATTTATAGGTATGTTACTAGTGTTACTACTCAAAAGAAAATAAAAAGAAGTTCTGCTTGATGAAAATGACAAACAGGTATTAAGAAATGTATCTGATAAATATTAGTGGTGATGAAACGAATTTCTTTACCCTGTGCCGGTTTATCCATTAGGCACTCTAGGCACGTGCGTAGAGGCCCCGAAGGGGACAGGCGACCCCACACCAAGATGAATGCTTAGTTTGGTATGAATGGTATGGGGAGGGGGGCGCCAAAAACATAGGGCGTAGGGGCGCACAAATTGATAAACCTGTCTATAAGTGTCTATACCTGGAGTTTTAACATGTTTAAAATAAACTTAAGCTTTGGTTATAAAAAGGGAATAAATAAAATTTTGTACTAGGTATACATTTTTGACAAAATCACCTTTTTCTCTAGGTGGGGGGCTAAACGTCCCCAATCGTTTTATTACCCCCAAAATCGTATAGAGAGAAGATGTAGGTATATACTTATTAGAGGCTTCACGCAGGTACTATTGCAGCCTCCGTGGTGATGTTGGTTGTTGCCTGGAAAACTCTGGGTCTCCTGACAAAAAACCACAAATGTGCTAGCAGGTCCTTGGTCTGTGAACTCTTTGTGTTTTTTTCAACTTCCAAGCTTCCCACCCAATGCAGCAAATGAGTGCTAATAAGCACGAAACACGTGTCTAGCACTAGGTATCTTACAGACAGCTTAGCCGATATTTCTTTCACTTGTTTATATTATAACATTCAATTTTAGTCACAAAAATTTATAATATATTTTTATTGCCGAATTATAATATTGATATAAGTAGCGCCACCTTTGGTTCCGGTTTTGAGGTGTATTTCTGATCCCGGTAGTTTCTAACTGATTAAACGGTTTGAGTTTACGTGTGTGTTCCTAGAGATCGCCGCGACCTTTTCATTTAAACAACGGTATAGGCAACTCATGTTTAAGGTTCTACCTTGTTCGAGTACTGCGCGCGACGGTGTCGTAGGGACGTGCGATTAGATCGACGCAGAGGGTGTCGATACTAATGTGACTGTTTTATTTTCGCATAGCGGACGATATGTTACGAAATTATAAGCGGGACGGAGCGCGATATATTTCTTTTGTACCTAGTTTTGACACCCGACCGTTTGACGTGTTAAGGGGTTAGTTTCCGTCGCTTTCGATACCTAACGGTATCGACTAGCGTGGTTCGAATAGATACTATTCGGCACCGCTCTATAGCGCGATCAGGAAGGGAAAAAAATGAATGAATTTTGGGTTCGTAGGGTACTAAAAATTAAGATCATTTCCACCTTGCTGCTGGCTGAAGTCGGTTGGGGTGCAACCCTTACAGCCCTGCTGGGCCCATAAGGATTTGGGGTTGTAACCCCGAATTTTTCTTCCGGGTTTTGTTTGGCAATTGGTGCCGTTTGGTTGTTTGATACCGGTTTTGTTTGGCTTTGAATTCCGTTACCTTATTCCGGAAGAATCACATTTTTAATGGATCTACGCCGTAGATGTTAGCAGTCACACGTATAGACCCGACATTACAGCTTAAGGTAAGCTATTTTTTTTTACCTCGCTAAGAACTTTAAAGTACCAAATCTTGCGTTCAATTTTACATCCAGTTTTGCATCATTTTCGTTCATATCCTTTTGATTAACTTTTTTTTAAGACATCCGCGTTTTTAATCAGTTTCTTTATAATTAAACATTTTCTTCTAATACAAGTAGATCGCTATATTTCGTGGCAATTAATTAATTACGTACAGATGGGGTTTTTTTTTATTATTATTAAGAATTCGATGGGTTGATATTCGTCCTTCACGAAGGTCAAATTCTTGGCAGTCTTTTTTAATACGGTTTTTTTGTCAGCTATCTTAGATCGATTTACTGCATTCTTTTGGTAAAGTTGGTTCAAACTGTATAGGGTGACCCAAGGTTAAAATTTTAATTTGTTATTTTGCAAGCAAGACTGTAGTGAAGTTTCTTGGGTTACGCTTACAGATACCTACTGTATGGTTAATTTATATTCATAAATATAAAGCTGCGTTATTATATTTTGATGTATACGTTTAGTAATAGTAATACGGAAATTTTCTTTCTTTCTTTTGATGGTTTGTATGTAACTTTCTAAATTTTATAACATTGTATTTTGCGGCTATAACTTTTCTTTGGTGTAATTTAAGCGATTACCTAACTATTTTGGTTATTTTGTTACCAGTGTATAATTTAATTGTTTAATATTTTTGTATCTGCATTACTTATGTAAATATAATTAGTTCATAATGAATAATTTTCTGTGCACAGTAGCGTACAATGGCTACGCTTATGTAAATTTTATCTTAACTTGTTTTTGGCAACTAATTGGCTTCGATAATGCCTGTTTATTTTTTTTTGAACCTGATGTCTCTGTTTAATTTAAAATATTTTCTTTCGTTTTACTTTCTCGATATAAGTTAATAATTGCTTAAGGCCTTCCGCCAGTAACAGTTTTTTTGCTATTTAAATTTAAAATGTTCGAAATTATATTTGCATAGTACCTGAATTTTACCTTGCCTTGATGCATACCTTTTGTTTTATCAGGGTATTTTTGCTGGGAGACCGCACAACTCTCTTTCTTGTTGGTGGAGATACCAATATTTTTTTTTACTGGGGAGCGCCGCTACCCCACAACTTCTTTTTGGCTGGGAGACAGACCCCAGTCTTTCACCGGCAGTTCTTTTGTGTCACTGGTAGCTGCATGGGCCGTTACAGCCTAGAACCAGGACGTAGTCATCAGGGGCGACCCCCCTTCAGGCAACCTTCTTTTTTTTTATTACTAATGTGATTGTAACCGTATAATATATATGCATATTTTTTTTTATTGCGCTTAATGACGAATCGATTTGAATTTTTATATTTTTCCTTTTATTTCCCCCTCAGGATTTGAGTTTAGTAACTACCAAACTGGTCATACGACCTACAAATTGTAATAATAATAATAATGATTATGATAATAATAATACCTAATAATTTTCTTGTATCAAATTTCACAAAAGGACAAAATACACTGAGGTGTTATTAAAAATTTTGCCCTAACAGGTCTTTGTAATAAATTGTAAATTTGTTTTTAAAGGTAGTGTTTTATTTGCCTCACCAGACAGCGCAGTTTCTGTTTTTAACTTTGATAATATGGTAACTTTATGTGAGTGAGTGAGCTGAAAGCGAGGTCCCAACACCATCTAGGAGGGTTTCTGTTTTTAACCGGGCATTAAAAACAGTGGCGCCCTTATTAAACCCCCCCTCTCTCCGGCATTGGAGCTAGGGCATTTTTTTTTGGCACGCATGCGCAAGCCTCTCGCATTCAACTCAACTCTTTACGTGAGTTAATTTTGTAAATTCTCAATATTTTTTTTTTAATTTTTTACCGAACTTTGAATTTTTATTTATGAAGGGTAAGTAGAAGTAAAATTCTTCTTCTGTGCGGAAAAGAGCGTGGCAAATTTTGGCGCCCAACGTGGGGCTTATAAACATAAAAAAACTGCGTCTGGTGAGATCAGATAATAACACTTTTGCGCGACTTTACTAAATTTTTTTTGATTTTTTTTTTATTTATTATCGATATTTGCGCTTTTGATATTTTGCCTTACCTTTGATGAGATTGTTGCCGGTGATGTGATACTTTTTTTCTACCTATCTAGCGTATTGTTTTAGTCATCAGAACTTCGCTGTTCTGGTGGATTTATAATTGTGTAATATTGTTATTGCGACCTTTCTAGTGTATTGTTTTAGCCGTCAGAACTTCGCTGTTCTGATAGGTCTATTGTTGTGTAATATTATTTTTTGCGTCCTATCTATTATGGTGTTTTAACCGTCAGAACTTCGCTGTTCTGAAGGTTTTATATTTTTTTTATTAGGCAAAGTTATATGGTAAAGCTGGCCTACGATTTTGATGTGCATATTGTTTGCGGTTTGTAGCGTCAAGCGCAATCAGTGTTGCTATTTTATTGATTTTGTTTTGTGAGTAGAATTTGACTCGGAGTAAGTCACTATGGATTACAGTATGAGAGTTCAGATAATAATTAGTTGTAAACTTTATATTTTCCTTATTTACCTTTATCGCTTTTCTCATTAGTTTTTTTTATGCCCTGCAGTGGCGGGCGCGGTGGTGTTTGGATCCATCTGGGCGCGAGACTTGATGGATTTGAACACCATCGCTTAGAATTGTGCTGCACTGGTGAACTAGTGGAGGTAGGAGTCCTCCGAAAGCCGTGGCAAGCTAGGCCTTCAGTCAACTTGCTGCTATTGCGCGTAGTAAGTCTGCCTTCAGCATTTTTACTACTTTTACTTGCTATCATCGCTTTACGTCTTTTCTTATGGTATCATCTATCTTTACCTTATATAAATTTCTTTAACTTTTGTGGCTTTAGTAACATTAACTTAGAGTTTTTTTTTTGGCAGTGTCTTGCAGACACCCATCTTGGCGCGAGACAGGATGGGGGTAGACACGACGCATGATCATTAGTTTTTTTTCTCTTAAGGCGATGATTTTTCTTTTTTTTTTGTTAGTTCAACTACCTGAAATTTAGCATATTTTTATTGGAGTCATTAATTCATTAATATCTTTTAGTAACTATAAATTTACCTTATCTGAACTTACCTTAAAATTACCTTATTTGAATTTACCTTAAATTTACCTATCTTTGAATTTCGTAAAACACTGGTTGCAATTGTGCTTGACAACTTGTTTTGGATGATTTAGTTTACCTTAACTTGATTTGTCTTATGACGTTGAGCCATGTCTTGCTGAGTGATTTCGCTATCCTAGCTTGATTTGGTTTAATGTCCTTATTTTGATTTTCTTACCTTACCTTACGTTATCTTGATTATCTTATCTTACGTTGATTTACCTTATCTTGCATTGATTTACCTTATCTTACCTTCGGTTTAATTATTCAGTTAATTGTACCTTGATATCTTAAGTCTTATTTAAGTATTTGACTTGATATTTGCGTGTCCTGAACTTGTTTTTGTCGGACAGTTTGGGAAATTACTTTATTATGCCTTAGGGCTGATTTTTTTTCTTTATTTCTTGTCTTTACTGTAATAGTAACAGTTTTCGACAAAATTATTTTTTTTAATTTTCTCATGTATATATATTTTGATAGTAGCGATCCACTTGTACCTTTTAATTTTATTTCTTTTTTTACTCAATTCAATTTTTTTTGAGTTCTTATCGTCGGTCAATTTTCTCAAGAAAATTTCCCTCCTTCCGTAGGAGAGGGGGAATTTATAACATTCAATTTTAGTCACAAAAATTTATAATATATTTTTATTGCCGAATTATAATATTGATATAAGTAGCGCCACCTTTGGTTCCGGTTTTGAGGTGTATTTCTGATCCCGGTAGTTTCTAACTGATTAAACGGTTTGAGTTTACGTGTGTGTTCCTAGAGATCGCCGCGACCTTTTCATTTAAACAACGGTATAGGCAACTCATGTTTAAGGTTCTACCTTGTTCGAGTACTGCGCGCGACGGTGTCGTAGGGACGTGCGATTAGATCGACGCAGAGGGTGTCGATACTAATTTGACTGTTTTATTTTCGCATAGCGGACGATATGTTACGAAATTATAAGCGGGACGGAGCGCGATATATTTCTTTTGTACCTAGTTTTGACACCCGACCGTTTGACGTGTTAAGGGGTTAGTTTCCGTCGCTTTCGATACCTAACGGTATCGACTAGCGTGGTTCGAATAGATACTATTCGGCACCGCTCTATAGCGCGATCAGGAAGGGAAAAAAATGAATGAATTTTGGGTTCGTAGGGTACTAAAAATTAAGATCATTTCCACCTTGCTGCTGGCTGAAGTCGGTTGGGGTGCAACCCTTACAGCCCTGCTGGGCCCATAAGGATTTGGGGTTGTAACCCCGAATTTTTCTTCCGGGTTTTGTTTGGCAATTGGTGCCGTTTGGTTGTTTGATACCGGTTTTGTTTGGCTTTGAATGCCGTTACCTTATTCCGGAAGAATCACATTTTTAATGGATCTACGCCGTAGATGTTAGCAGTCACACGTATAGACCCGACATTACAGCTTAAGGTAAGCTATTTTTTTTTACCTCGCTAAGAACTTTAAAGTACCAAATCTTGCGTTCAATTTTACATCCAGTTTTGCATCATTTTCGTTCATATCCTTTTGATTAACTTTTTTTTTAAGACATCCGCGTTTTTAATCAGTTTCTTTATAATTAAACATTTTCTTCTAATACAAGTAGATCGCTATATTTCGTGGCAATTAATTAATTACGTACAGATGGGGTTTTTTTTATTATTATTAAGAATTCGATGGGTTGATATTCGTCCTTCACGAAGGTCAAATTCTTGGCAGTCTTTTTTAATACGGGTTTTTTTTTGTCAGCTATCTTAGATCGATTTACTGCATTCTTTTGGTAAAGTTGGTTCAAACTGTATAGGGTGACCCAAGGTTAAAATTTTAATTTGTTATTTTGCAAGCAAGACTGTAGTGAAGTTTCTTGGGTTACGCTTACAGATACCTACTGTATGGTTAATTTATATTCATAAATATGAAGCTGCGTTATTATATTTTGATGTATACGTTTAGTAATAGTAATACGGAAATTTTCTTTCTTTCTTTTGATGGTTTGTATGTAACTTTCTAAATTTTATAACATTGTATTTTGCGGCTATAAATTTTCTTTGGTGTAATTTAAGCGATTACCTAACTATTTTGGTTATTTTGTTACCAGTGTATAATTTAATTGTTTAATATTTTTGTATCTGCATTACTTATGTAAATATAATTAGTTCATAATGAATAATTTTCTGTGCACAGTAGCGTACAATGGCTACGCTTGTGTAAATTTTATCTTAACTTGTTTTTGGCAACTAATTGGCTTCGATAATGCCTGTTTATTTTTTCTTTTGAACCTGATGTCTCTGTTTAATTTAAACTATTTTCTTTCGTTTTACTTTCTCGATATAAGTTAATAATTGCTTAAGGCCTTCCGCCAGTAACAGTTTTTTTGCTATTTAAATTTAAAATGTTCGAAATTATATTTGCATAGTACCTGAATTTTACCTTGCCTTGATGCATACCTTTTGTTTTATCAGGGTCTTTTTGCTGGGAGACCGCACAACTCTCTTTCTTGTTGGTGGAGATACCAATATTTTTTTTTACTGGGGAACGCCGCTACCCCACAACTTCTTTTTGGCTGGGAGACAGACCCCAGTCTTTCACCGGCAGTTCTTTTGTGTCACTGGTAGCTGCATGGGCCGTTACAGCCTAGAACCAGGACACAGTCATCAGGGGCGACCCACCTTCAGGCAACCTTCTTTTTTATTATTACTAATTTGATTGTAACCGTATAATATATATGCATATTTTTTTTATTGCGCTTAATGACGAATCGATTTGAATTTTTATATTTTTCCTTTTATTTCCCCCTCAGGGTTTGAGTTTAGTAACTACCAAACTGGTCATACGACCTACAAATTGTAATAATAATAATAATGATTATGGTAATAATAATACCTAATAATTTTCTTGTATCAAATTTCACAAAAGGACAAAATACACTGAGGTGTTATTAAAAATTTTGCCCTAACAGGTCTTTGTAATAAATTGTAAATTTGTTTTTAAAGGTAGTGTTTTATTTGCCTCACCAGACAGCGCAGTTTCTGTTTTTAACTTTGATAATATGGTAACTTTATGTGAGTGAGTGAGCTGAAAGCGAGGTCCCAACACCATCTAGGAGGGTTTCTGTTTTTAACCGGGCATTAAAAACAGTGGCGCCCTTATTAAACCCCCCTCTCTCCGGCATTGGAGCTAGGGCATTTTTTTTTTGGCACGCATGCGCAAGCCTCTCGCATTCAACTCAACTCTTTACGTGAGTTAATTTTGTAAATTCTCAATATTTTCTTTTTCATTTTTTACCGAACTTTGAATTTTTATTTATGAAGGGTAAGTAGAAGTAAAATTCTTCTTCTGTGCGGAAAAGAGCGTGGCAATATATATATATATATATATATATATATATATATATATAAACAAGTGAAATAAATATCGGGTAAGCTGTCTGTAAGGTACCTAGGGCTAGACACGTGTTTCGTGCTTATTAGCACTCATCAGTAGCACATAACCAAGTTATTGGGTGGGAAACTTGGAAGTTGAAAAAAACATATATATATATATATATATATATATATATATATATATATATATATATATATATATATATATATATATATATATATAATATACAGTGCGGTCCTAAAGTTCGCCCCCCCCTCCCATTCTAATTTTTGCTACGAAAGGGATATTAAAATGAAATTTTGTGAGATTAAATATGAGGAAAAAAGAATTTTCTTGATTAAAAAATTTTAAATTATCTTTCAAAATGTCGACCAGCCGCCATCTTGGTTAATTTTTTTAAATGGCAATAGGTGTCATGTGATACATCATTTGAAAGGTGATTGAAAGTTCTATTCAACCTCCGAGTTTTAAAAAATAATTTTGATTTGTCAAAATAGCAGCCATTTAAATTTTAAAAATTGAAATGTTCGCTGTTTGGACAATATATGATATATTCGTTTCAAGCTCCGAATAAAAAAGAGGTTTTAAAGACTTCAAGTATGCAGCAGTAATATTATCCTTTCAAAGTAACGTTTTTCAAAATGGCGACTGCCGTCATTTTAAATATTTTATTTTTAGTGGTAAGGGGTACGAGTGACACATCGTTTTAAAGGCATTTGAAAGTTATATTTGTTCCCAAGTTGTAAAATAATAAAGTTGATTTATTTTAAAATGGCGACCATTTATGTTTTAAGCATTTAAATGGCTATTTGAAAAATAAATGAACTTTATTATTGTTTAACTTGGAAACAAATAGAACTTTCAAATACCTTTAAAACAATGTGTCACTCGTCCCTCTTGCCATTAAAAACAAAATATTTAAAAATGGCGGCAGTCGTCATTAGAAATGATAGTATTATTGCTGCACTACTTGAAGTCTTTAAAAGTTCTTTGTTATTCGGAGCTTGAAACGAATATATTATTTATTTTCCAAACAGCGAACGTTTCAATTTTAAAAATTTAAATGGCCGCTGTTTTCACATAAGTCAAAATAATGTTTTCAGACTCGGAGGTTGAATAGAACTTTCAACGACCTTTCAAATGATGTGTCTCTTGACACCTATCGCCATTTAAAAGATGGCGGCTGGTCGCCATTTTGAAAGATACCTAATTTAAAAATCTTTAATCAAGAATTTTTTTTCCTTATATTTAATCTCACAATATTTCATTTCAATATTCCTTTCGCAGCAAAAATTAGAATGGGGGGGGGGGGGCGTACTTTAGGACCGCACTGTATATATATATATATATATATATATATATATATATATATATATATATATATATATATATATATATATATATATATAAGAAAAAATAAAAAATGATTTAGCGTCCGTCATATATAAAAAGGGGGAAAAAATTTTGGCTAATCGGACAAAACCAGTAAGTTGCGTTCTTGCATTAAAGTACGGGGAGTCCAAGACCTTATGGATAACCCCGGGCCGGTAGACAGTTAGCTTTCGTCCTTATTAGGACTCATCAGACTGACTTAACCCTTTGGCACCTTTCCACACATAGAACCCCCGCATATTATGTCGTCCGCTTTGGATAAAGACGGTACACAATACACGTGAGCGCCATCTATGGGAAGTCACTGAAATGCAATAACACATCTTACTAGAGTAAAGCTGCTACTGTAGGCAACCAGTAAAACAATAATACGTACGGAAACATGACCCCCGGTACCCGGTACCGATTTTGAGCATCACTCCAGCTATCCACAATTTTGTGGTTTATACTAAGAGTCGCACACTCAGTCCCACCGAGAGCCGTGCAACTCCGTCTAAAAAGCCATAGAACAAGAATAAGAAAAAATAAAAAATGATTTAGCGTCCGTCATATATAAAAAGGGGGAAAAAATTTTGGCTAATCGGACAAAACCAGTAAGTTGCGTTCTTGCATTAAAGTACGGGGAGTCCAAGACCTTATGGTTGCCTACAGTAGCAGCTTTACTCTAGTAAGATGTGTTATTGCATTTCAGTGACTTCCCATAGATGGCGCTCACGTGTATTGTGTACCGTCTTTATCCAAAGCGGACGACATAATATGCGGGGGTTCTATGTGTGGAAAGGTGCCAAAGGGTTAAGTCAGTCTGATGAGTCCTAATACGGACGAAAGCTAACTGTCTACCGGCCCGGGGTTATCCATAAGGTCTTGAACTCCCCGTACTTTAATGCAAGAACGCAACTTACTGGTTTTGTCCGATTAGCCAAAATTTTTTCCCCCTTTTTATATATGACGGACGCTAAATCATTTTTTATTTTTTCTTATTCTTGTTCTATGGCTTTTTAGACGGAGTTGCACGGCTCTCGGTGGGACTGAGTGTGCGACTCTTAGTATAAACCACAAAATTGTGGATAGCTGGAGTGATGCTCAAAATCGGTACCGGGTACCGGGGGTCATGTTTCCGTACGTATTATTGTTTTACTGGTTGCCTACAGTAGCAGCTTTACTCTAGTAAGATGTGTTATTGCATTTCAGTGACTTCCCATAGATGGCGCTCACGTGTATTGTGTACCGTCTTTATCCAAAGCGGACGACATAATATGCGGGGGTTCTATGTGTGGAAAGGTGCCAAAGGGTTAAGTCAGTCTGATGAGTCCTAATAAGGACGAAAGCTAACTGTCTACCGGCCCGGGGTTATCCATAAGGTCTTGGACTCCCCGTACTTTAATGCAAGAACGCAACTTACTGGTTTTGTCCGATTAGCCAAAATTTTTTCCCCCTTTTTATATATGACGGACGCTAAATCATTTTTTATTTTTTCTTATTCTTGTTCTATGGCTTTTTAGACGGAGTTGCACGGCTCTCGGTGGGACTGAGTGTGCGACTCTTAGTATAAACCACAAAATTGTGGATAGCTGGAGTGATGCTCATAATCGGTACCGGGTACCGGGGGTCATGTTTCCGTACGTATTATTGTTTTACTGGTTGCCTACAGTAGCAGCTTTACTCTAGTAAGATGTGTTATTGCATTTCAGTGACTTCCCATAGATGGCGCTCACGTGTATTGTGTACCGTCTTTATCCAAAGCGGACGACATAATATGCGGGGGTTCTATGTGTGGAAAGGTGCCAAAGGGTTAAGTCAGTCTGATGAGTCCTAATAAGGACGAAAGCTAACTGTCTACCGGCCCGGGGTTATCCATAAGGTCTTGGACTCCCCGTACTTTAATGCAAGAACGCAACTTACTGGTTTTGTCCGATTAGCCAAAATTTTTTCCCCCTTTTTATATATGACGGACGCTAAATCATTTTTTATTTTTTCTTACTCTTGTTCTATGGCTTTTTAGACGGAGTTGCACGGCTCTCGGTGGGACTGAGTGTGCGACTCTTAGTATAAACCACAAAATTGTGGATAGCTGGAGTGATGCTCAAAATCGGTACCGGGTACCGGGGGTCATGTTTCCGTACGTATTATTGTTTTACTGGTTGCCTACAGTAGCAGCTTTACTCTAGTAAGATGTGTTATTGCATTTCAGTGACTTCCCATAGATGGCGCTCACGTGTATTGTGTACCGTCTTTATCCAAAGCGGACGACATAATATGCGGGGGTTCTATGTGTGGAAAGGTGCCAAAGGGTTAAGTCAGTCTGATGAGTCCTAATAAGGACGAAAGCTAACTGTCTACCGGCCCGGGGTTATCCATAAGGTCTTGGACTCCCCGTACTTTAATGCAAGAACGCAACTTACTGGTTTTGTCCGATTAGCCAAAAAATTTTTCCCCCTTTTTATATATATATATATATATATATATATATATATATATATATATATATAGATATATATATATATATATATATATATATATACATATACACGGTGTCCCATATAAGAATGCACACTACAGGGATCTCGTAAACCAGAAGAGATACAAAGATGATTAAATTAGAGAAAAGTTGCGCTTTGCTGAACCTTTCAAAGTCACGGTACGAAATCTAAAAAAATCCGATTACTTCCGAAGATATTTGGGAAAAACCGAATTTTCCCGATTTCGTTTTTATTTTTTTCTGACTCTATTTAAAAAGATATGACAAAATAAATTTCACATTCTCATTGCCACTTTTTCTGCTCTACAAGCCGACGTTCTTAGATTTTCAATACGACGTTTCGTTTCTTCGCAACCATCATCAACTTAATTTTTTTAAATAGTCGAAAAATTTTGATTTATTCCTAAAACATTCTAATTTTAATTCTAAATCCCACGACATATCGCTTCTTACATTTATCCGACGTTTCGGACGAAAAAATCATCATCAATATTATTTGATGATTATTACGAAGGGACGAAACGTCGGATCAAAAATCGAATTACGTTATCATGTAGAGGAGAAAAAATTACATGGGAATGTGGATTTTATTTTGACCTGTCTTCTTTTGTGAAATCAGAAAAAAATTAATTGCCAAAATTTTTGTTTAAAATTTCAAGAATTCGTAGATTTTTTCTGATTCTACTGTAAGAGATAGATTAAAATAAATTTTACATTTTTATTGTCGTTTTGGCTTTTCTGGCGTTCTTGGCTTCGATTCTATGTTTTGGCTTTTCTCGACCATTATCAACTTTTTTTAAATAATCCGAAAATTTTATTTTAGCACAGTTAAATTGCCCTTGTTATTCTGAACATATGATTAAATAAGATTGTTTCAATGAACTTTTTGTAGCGTAAAAATAAAATATTTTGTTTTTTGATAATAACATCTTGCTTACTTGCACGTATGTGATAAGTCGTTGAATTCAGAATAACAAGGGCAATTTAACTGTGCTAAAATAAAATTTTCGGATTATTTAAAAAAAAATTGATAATGGTCGAGAGAAGCCAAAACGTAGAATCAAAAATTGAATGACGTCATGTTGCAGAGGAGAAAAACGGCAATAAAAATGTAAAATTTATTTTAATCTATCTCTTACAGTAGAATCAGAAAAAAATCTACGAATTCTTGAAATTTTAAACATAAATTTTGGCAATTAATTTTTTTCTGATTTCACAAAAGAAGACAGGTCAAAATAAAATCCACATTCCCATGTAATTTTTTCTCCTCTACATGATAACGTAATTCGATTTTTGATCCGACGTTTCGTTCCTTCGTAATAATCATCAAATAATATTGATGATAATTTTTTCGTCCGAAACGTCGGATAAATGTAAGAAGCGATATGTCGTGGGATTTAGAATTAAAATTAGAATTTTTTAGGAATAAAACAAAATTTTTCGACTATTTAAAAAAATGAAGTTGATGATGGTTGCGAAGAAACGAAACGTCGTATTGAAAATCTAAGAACGTCGGCTTGTAGAGCAGAAAAAGTGGCAATGAGAATGTGAAATTTATTTTGTCATATTTTTTAAATAGAGTCAGAAAAAAATAAAAACGAAATCGGGAAAATTCGGTTTTTCTTAAATATCTTCGGAAGTAATCGGATTTTTTTAGATTTCGTATCGTGACTTTGAAAGGTTCAGCAAAGCGCAACTTTTCTCTAATTTAATCATCTTTGTATCTCTTCTGGTTTACGAGATCCCTGTAGTGTGCAGTGTGCATTCTTATATGGGACACCGTGTATATATATATATATATATATATATATATATATATATATATATATATATATATATATATATATATATATATATATATATAATAAATATAAATGCGAAGATTTACTTCTTCGCTAGTGCAGCGAAAAGGCCGTGAATGAAAAATAAAAATAATGAGGACTATCTTTCATTCTGGTCTGGGTGACCTCCTGCTATCGATTTCTGGGCCCTTACCCATCAGCGGGCAGGCTTACACATAGGGTGGCTGAAGAACAGACCACGATTTGACCAGAATCAAAGATAGTCCTTATATCCAAAATGTTCGGAAAGCATGGGTAAGATGTAGTGGCTCGCGCCAACTAGTTCACCCAGTGTTGCTCCAAAAATGTTTGGCTGCTAACACAATAATACTCGAAAGTATGTCGATTGTCTCGACGTCGACGGTACAAATGCACCATTGTACAACAATAGTAGAAAAATGGAAGATTTCTTGGCCTATAGGTAATATAATAAATGTAAATGCGAAGATTTACTTCTTCGCTAGTGCAGCGAAAAGGCCGTGATTGAAAAATAAAAATAATGAGGACTATCTTTGATTCTGGTCTGGGTGACCTCTTGCTATCGATTTCTGGGCCCTTACCCATCAGCGGGCAGGCTTACACCCAGGGTGGCTGAAGAACAGACCACGACTTGACCAGAATCAAAGAGAGTCCTTATATCCAAAATGTTCGGAAAGGATGGGTAAGATGTAGTGGCTCGCGCCAACTAGTTCACCCAGTGTTGCTCCAAAAATGTTTGGCTGCTAACACAATAATACTCGAAAGTATGTCGAATGTCGATTTTCTCGACGTCGACGGTACAAATGCACCATTGTACAACAATAGTAGAAAAATGGAAGATTTCTTGGCCTATAGGTAATATAATAAATATAAATGCGAAGATTTACTTCTTCGCTAGTGCAGCGAAAAGGCCGTGAATGAAAAATAAAAATAATCGATTTCTGGGCCCTTACCCATCAGCCGGCAGGCTTACACCCAGGGTGGCTGAAGAACAGACCACGATTTGACCAGAATCAAAGAAAAATGTTCGGAAAGGATGGGTAAGACGTCGAGAAAATCGACATTCGACATACTTTCGAGTATTATTGTGTTAGCAGCCAAACATTTTTGGAGGGGTGAACTAGTTGGCGCGAGCCACTACATCTTACCCATCCTTTCCGAACATTTTGGATATAAGGACTCTCTTTGATTCTGGTCAAATCGTGGTCTGTTCTTCAGCCACCCTGGGTGTAAGCCTGCCCGCTGATGGGTAAGGGCCCAGAAATCGATAGCAGGAGGTCACCCAGACCAGAATCAAAGATAGTCCCCATTATTTTTATTTTTCATTCACGGCCTTTCCGCTGCACTAGCGAAGAAGTAAATCTTCGCATTTACATTTATTATATTACCTATAGGCCAAGAAATCTTCCATTTTTCTACTATTGTTGTACAATGGTGCATTTGTACCGTCGACGTCGAGAAAATCGACATTCGACATACTTTCGAGTATTATTGTGTTAGCAGCCAAACATTTTTGGAGCAACACTGGGTGAACTAGTTGGCGCGAGCCACTACATCTTACCCATCCTTTCCGACATTTTGGATATAAGGACTCTCTTTGATTCTGGTCAAATTGTGGTCTGTTCTTCAGCCACCCTGGGTGTAAGCCTGCCCGCTGATGGGTAAGGGCCCAGAAATGGATAGCAGGAGGTCACCCAGACCAGAATCAAAGATAGTCCTCATTATTTTTATTTTTCATTCACGGCCTTTTCGCTGCACTAGCGAAGAAGTAAATCTTCGCATTTACATTTATTATATTGTCGCGCTAGGGGTCGTCAGGGTTGATAAAATAGGCTGCGGTTTACCAAAACACTTATATTGATATCAGGTACAAGCACAATAATACACTTACGTAACTAAGTTGGGTAGCGTAGGGGGCAGCTTCTAGCCGAGTACTTTGTCAGCCTAAAGGGCTGGCGCTATTCGTACTATGCGTACTATTCGTGCGGCACCACAGTGACGCCTCCTGTCGGGACGCGACAGTAGCGCGCTCCCAGTCGGGACACGACGCCTTCCTTTGCATCTCGCTGGTACGCTTTTTATATGAACCCCTCAAGAACAGTTTATACAAACAGTACAACTGGTCAGGGTTCATAAAATAAAGGCGAGGCCAGCGATATGCAATCGCAGCACGTAGAGTGGTTTCCGAAATGTTAAATAAATAATATGAAAAATGTATAGAAATTTGGAAAAAATGATGAATATCTGGGGAAATATGACATTTCCCCCGCGCCTGTAAAAGCTAGCCCCTAGCTTTAAAAATTTACACAATACATATATACAAAATATCACATATTTACAAAATACAAATATACAAAACGGAGATAAATAAAATATACAATAAACAAACATAATAACATTATTAATAAACAAACAATTGGAGCTCGCAGGCTCGGTACACTCCGTATTTATTTGGGTGAAATGAGGAATGGTAAAACTAGCTTAAAAATGAAGAATAAAAATGGTTACTGTCCTGGTAGTCTGGTTCACATTAACACACTTTCTTTACAAAGTTCTATTATTAGGGAGTTCCAACACGTTACTGATCGAATAGCCTACACACCGACAAAACCCGACACATCCTAGGCGTTGAGGCTCCTTGTCATCTGCTTCTTGCTCAGACGCAGCGGTCACGGTTCCTGTGTCCTGGGGGTGGGATCGGCTAGTTTTGTTGCCGACAGTGCAGCAGGGGTCTCCCTCCTCCAAAGAGTTCGGCCACCCGGACTTTGGGTGCCGTTGAGTGCCGTTACTAAGCCGTGATTGACGGGAACTTTGCAGGGCTAATCCTAAGGGTAGTTGTGATCAACCAGTGTCGTCACGGCTCGTTGTGCAGAAGTTCGGCGTTTGTGAGGGAAGACCAGGCTGGCGAGCCATGGTGGACCGTGCGTGGCTGATGCATGACGCTGGCTCTGTGGATGCGAGCGGCGACTGGCCTTTGGGTTTTTGGTGTGTTTTGTGGCTCTCGATCCAGGTCGTGTGGTCTCCCAATGGTACATGGAAAAAAAAGACTACCGGCAGTTAAAAGGAAAAAACAGTTTATAAATAATGAAAAAAAAATAATGAAAACCTACATGATACTATGATGTTTAAGTAAAAGTAGACAGGCTAAGAACATTCACCCGGTTTTTACATAGAACTTTTATTGGTGTCTAAGTATTACTCTTTTGGAGACAGAGAGACATCGGTCTCTAATTCATCAGGGAAAAACAAAATTATACACATTTACATAACAATTTAAAACCCAAATATAGCGTAATCACATCATCAAATATTTACCATATTTACCATCCTATTTGTTCATCAATAAAGTCACATAAACTTCAAATACAATTTGCATATAACTCTTAATATTTCACATAAGTCACATAAACTTCAAATGCTACTTGCATATAACTCTTAATATTTCGCATAGGCAGACATTCAACCCTATATGAAGGTCCTCTTCCATGTCTCCCTATACTCACATAATGACTCTTAGCCATTTAAATAACGGTATACATACCACCATCGAGTAGGCGAACATTCAGCTCTATGCTCAGGGCCATCTTCCATGTTCCCCTACTCGGAAAACATATTATGACTTTTAGTCATAAATAAAATAAATAATCATATACATAACACATATCACCATCAAATAGGCGGACATTCAACTCCGTGTTCAAAGTCATCCTCCATGTCCCCCTATTTGGAAAACATATGACTTTCAGTCATATAAACAAATAAACACCCGATTACAAAATGCATATGGTAATCATTATTTTACGCTATATTTAAATTTACTTAATAATAATAATATTCGACTTAAAATTAAAAAAGAAGTTGGATTTATAAAAAAAATTCTGACCCTGATTTATTTTTCAATGTCTCAGTCATAAAATATACCCTTGTTTTTGTTTAACTTATTTTCATTAGACACCGTATATTACAATTTAACTTTAACAACAATAACTGGGTGAATGGCATTATATAACAATTGTTTACTTTTTCTGCTGATTAAATAAAATAGTGAACTGTCTACCTTTACCTTCATGATTTATTTATACTAATGAACTTGATAATATTTTTACCTTTTAATTTGTTTGTTTATTATAAAGGCAATAAAATAAAATATATGATTTATACCAACTTAATCTAAAATTTAAAACCGCAATATGGGTGAATTATACCTAAAATTTACCAAGCATAAAGCATTCAAACACATTTTGGGTATACCCTCTTTCATACTAACACACACTGACACAACACAAAACACACATTTAAATAACAAAAACCTAGTTATAAAAACAAACCTTTAAAACTTTACAGAAAAAAACACTTTTCCGCTGAAAATTAGAAGTATTCTTACCATCCTTTATGTACATAATGGTTGGGTTCCCAAAATATTTTATCCCGTTGAGGTCCTTTATATATTGAAAAAAAATTAAATAGGTTATATTCTTGCTTATGATTCGTGAGTCCATTTTTAAAAGAAAAAGCCCCGATTATACGAATAAAGTCCATGTATAAAATAATAAGTATCCCTTTCCCAAAAGGGTACTAGTTCCATTTTTTTTCACAGCTTTTAAAACTTTTTGAAAAAAAAAAATCCATTATTTTATTTTTTGGAAGGTCGTTCTATAAAATAAAAAAGAGATTAGTCAGAAAATAAAAAGTAAAAAATGAACATGCTCCTAAAAACAGGTATAAAGTTTTGTATTTGCTGCTACGGGACCTCGTTACCGGCCGTGGCGGCTGCTCATTAAACATCAGAGGCGAAATATACATATGTACTGTTATTATATTAAGTATCAAACCTAAAAATGATAATAAAATATAAATATCTCTATGGTACCTTATTGAAATGACGTTAAAAGGGCAGTAGAAATATACCTATACAGAAAAAAAATGTTAAAAAAAAAATAAAATACGAAACCTTTAAATTTGAATGGCGCTTAAATATATAAATATGTTTATAAAAATAACGACACTATTTGTATAACACTTTGTTAATAATATTAATGTTCAACTTTAATTGATAACATACCAAGTACGCCAACCTTGTGTATTAAATTTCAAAATACACTTTAAGTTCATGAGCGATGACCTCAATGTCATTAAAACAAAATATTATATTTTATTGTCGCCAAATAAATTTAAAAATTTCCTTTTTAATCTCAGGGCCCTTAATTGTTGCTCGTTTGAAATAAAAAAATTTTTACGGGTAGTGTATTTGGTAACACTTATATTGATACCAGGTACAAGCACAATAATACACTTACGTCACTAAGTTGGGTAGCGTAGGGGGCAGCTTCTATCGGAGTACTCGGTCAGCCTAAAGGGCTTTCGCTAATTGTACCGTTCGTGCGGCACCACAGTGACGCCTTCCCCGTCGGGACACGACGCCCTCCTTTGCATCTCGCTGGCCTCGCCTTTATTTTATGAACCCTGACCAGTTTGAACTGTTTGTATAAACTGTTCTTGAGGGGTTCATATAAAAAGCGTACCAGCGAGATGCAAAGGAGGGCGTCGTGTCCCGACGGGGAAGGCGTCACTGTGGTGCCGCACGAACGGTACAATTAGCGAAAGCCCTTTAGGCTGACCGAGTACTCCGATAGAAGCTGCCCCCTACGCTACCCAACTTAGTGACGTAAGTGTATTATTGTGCTTGTACCTGGTATCAATATAAGTGTT